>JALPQI010003678.1:0-85948 GCA_025490895.1 Thaumatotibia leucotreta | reverse complement strand
CATTTTCCTGCTTCTAGCATCAACTCCTGAGCCTGGGACGGGGGATGACCTGAGGCTGTGTCTATCAGGGCCTGATCTAGACTAAGTATTGTGTATGGTGGGGCAAGGACTCGATTTTTGAGATCAGCTCTCCAAAAAACTATCGGCCACAGGGGGGCTACGATCAGGTAAATTCCTAGAGCTGTATTCATTGCGTGTGCTAATACTTGAGGTATTAAGAATGGTGGTGGGAATATCCAGGCTAGCTGGTAACGCCACGTTCGACTGAATGCATTGTGAAACTGGGCTTGGCGATCTGCCGCGTTCAGTGATACATAATTAGGCACTTCATACGCCTTTGCCGACACGAGGTGTACTTCCGGCGTGTCCCATTTCGAGAATATTTTCACTGTTATTATGGGTAGGAGAAGGAGATTTCACTCTGAAATGACAGGCAGGCGAGACAGGCGGTCTGCTTCGCAATCGAACTTACCGGGGAGATAGTGAATTAGTAAATTAATGTTGTACTGGTCTACTAGATGAAACACCTTGTAACATAGATTCATTAGGGAGGATGACAGAGTTCCCCCTTCGTTCCTCAGGAAGGCAACTACAGACTTGTCGTCGCTTTGTATTATCATGGAAGAGTTTGTTAGGTAATGGCAACAACATTTTAGGGCATTTAGGATCGCGAGCATTTCTCTTTGATTTGAATGGAGACTTGACTCTTCTTGTCCTATCCCGTTATTGCCCCCATCATTTTATATTTTCATTGTTTATCCACAATGATAGTTCGAGCAGCGCTTCCATTAGTATATATAGGGAACCGACAATATATGGACTGGTGAAGGGGACTCGCACCAAATGCTAACAGGGCTCTGTGATTGAAACGTCCACGGAGTACTGGAAAGCGGACAAAGTTTAGGGAGCCCACAATGCTTTGACTTTCGTTTGTACAACCGGTTTTTTGCTTCAAAAACGGCATTTATTTTCAGGGCCAAGCATTTCTTTAATGGGAAGTACTTTTTGTTGGCATGAGGATACCAACAATTTTCCAGGTAGGTATTCTATGGCCCTCCGAGGGGTAAGGATAGACTTAACATGATTGACCTGCCAGCCCAAATGTTCTAGAATTTGCACCGTTTTTAAGGCTTTTCGTGATAAAGGCCGAGGTTCTGATTTGCTAGGAGAAAAAAGTCTAAATTAACTAAAACTCGAAAGGTCTGGGCAACCCAATTGGTCAGAAATGACCTTAAGGCAAGCAGGTCCTCTGCAGCTGTTGAAAATCAGACTTTTAAACAAATTCAGACTCGCTGGCTGCGACAGGTAGATGGAAATAGGCGTTTGACAGATCTAATTTTACTAGCAAATCTGAGGGCTGAATGAACCCTGAAATTCGGTGAAATTTTCACCAACTTGAACTTTACGATCGGTAAGTATAGAATTAAGATTTGAATATTGGACGTTAAGATCAGTCGCTTTTTGGGATTAGGAACATCGGCGTGACAAAAACTAGGAGTGTAATATATAGCACGCCCGTCTCAATAATTCTTTGAATTGTTTCCTGCATTTGGCAATGCTAACGGGGGCCTTAGGTAAAACGAATTTCGAAACGATTTAATCAATTTTAATAGTGAGCGTGGAATATTTAATGATTCTCATCTTTCCAAAAAATAAATAAATAAATAAAAACTGACCCCGCTCGAAAACTGTTGCAGTCAGAATTTCCTCTTTTGATTAAAGTCCCTGCGTGGAAAGTTTTGACCTAGTCGGGTAGTGTTTTTATAGGCATTGGGGCCTTGGGGTCTCGGGCCCAGGCTACGCTGGCGAGGCTTTCCTTGACCTTGGCTATTTGCAATTATTCTGGATGGGCGAAAGGGATCGCGCCAGCCCATTGGTAAAAAGTTATAATTGCCTTGCGCAGGCAATTTTAAGAAAAGTCGAGGTATATTCATAAAGCAGCTTGACTCGTCATAAATACCCTGTGTGGGCCCTTTTTGAGCATTACTACCCAGGTCAGCACTTGCTTGCTCCGCAGGCTTATTTTGGGTTGGCGTTCAGACTAGCGACAAAGTTTTTGTAAGAAAGGTCAAGGCATATTCATGAAGCAGTTACACTGGTCATAAATGCCCTGCGTGGGCCCTTTTTAGGAATAACTACACAGATTAGCACATGCTTGCGCAGCAGGCTTATTTTGCTTTGGCGGTGAGTCCGGCCAAAAGTTTTTGTAAGACGAGTCGTCATATTCATAAAGCAGTTAGATTGGTCATAAATACCCTGTGTTGGCCCTTTTTCGAGCATTACTACATAGATTAGCACTTGCTTGCGCAGCAGGCTTATTTTGGGTTGGGGGTCAGACCGGCCAAAAAGTATTTGTAATAAAGGTCTAGGTGTATTCATAAAGCAGTTAGACTAGTCATAAAATACCTGCATAGGCCCTTTTGTGAGCATTAATACACATTAGCACTTGCTTGCGCAGCAGGCTTATTTTGGGTTGGCGGTCAGACCGGCCAAAATTTTTGTAAGAAAGGTCTAAGCATATTCATAAAGCAGTTAGACTGGTCATAAATGCCCTGCGTGGGCCTTTTTTGAGCATCACGACATTGATTAGCACTTGCTTGCGCAGCAGGCTTCTTTTGGGTTGGCGGTCAGACCGGCCAAAAAGTTTAGGAAATTTCACCGTGTTTTTCCAATAAAAGTTATGTGAGCTCGGGGTATCTTTCTTATGGACTCTTTGACACTTAGGCAGCGGGGGATACAATCTCGTCTTTGTCGGATAAGGTCAGCGCGGTGACGACATGTTAGTTGCAATCATTACAGATATATTGATTTAAACTCTCACGATTATCACTCGTACCTATTTTAAGACCAGTTTGTCGTTAAAGCATCATTAGGGATCTTATGAAAACTAACCTCCATAAAAAGATCTGATTTTATTTTCTAACGCCTGAAAAGACAGCTCATCAGCAGTACGAGACCATGCTATTAATGCGTCAAAAACATAAATTCTTTAATTAGTCATTTGTCTCGAGGCCTACAAAGGCCGGTTGGGAGCAGCAAAGCTTATGTACCTCTGAATATCGGACGCTTGTCCAGTTTTCGGAATCAAAATGTTGAACAGAGATTATAAGGTCAACATGAGCGGGCGAGTATTTTGGAACGGATGGTTCTTCTAAAACATCGTTAAATGCAACTTTAGTGTCAAACCATTTTCTTTAAAAACAGTGGGTTCAAATTTCTTCAGCTTTGTATATATCTCGCCGCTCACGTTGCCCTTTAATTCATCTTCTTATTTGCCTGAGAAAGGTACATTACTCATGGATTGCAACATGTCACTAATACAGATCTGGATACCGCTAACCTTCTATGGCATCGTTACGCCGCCTTCGGCTCCCATGCCGGAGTAGGTATAGTCTTGAATCGGACGATGAGCTAGTGCTTGATGCACTAGATGTGTCCGTCATCGTTATTTTGCAAAAACTCTGCAAAATAAAATAAGATTAATAACAAATTTTTATATTCGAACGGTAAAAACCGTTAAGACTTTAAAATATATTTCACTTACAAATTCCAGGAATTTGTGACTGAACCGTACGTCTCGGTAAACGAGACACCAATGACGAGGGAGCGGCCATCCCTACCCTGGTGGCACAAACGGGAAATTGATAGAGGGGGTAAAAAGAGTAGAGTATAGTCAAATCAGCAACCGTCACGTCATAGTAAACAAGATTGCCTCTCTCAAATATTAATGTAGGTTTCGAATAACGGTGCAGAAGCTTAATATCTAGGGGCCGGAACTATGGGTGCAAAACTAACAAAACTTCTCAAGTGGAGTTGACATAGCACATACATCCATAAAATATACATAACTAACACATCCACACATTGTAAGTTGAAGATTCCGATATAGGGAATAAAATTGGATACAGATTTTTCAATATTATTCGTATTTTTCTTGGCTAAAATGTTCCCATGTGTCAATTTTAAAGTTTTGCACCGATAGTTCCGACCCCTACTAATAACGATTATACCTATATGGAGTATATGGACCAATAAAATTGATTTACACCTTCTAAATAGGTAAGTAAGGTAGGTTGATTAATATTTAAATATGTTTGAGTCTCACGTTAGTTATGTTATAATGCTAAAAATTTATAAACAGGTATTATTATTTAAATATCCTTTACGCTGATGTGCTTACCATGTGAGCAAAGTATTAGACCGGTGTATAGGAGCCCTATGATCCGCAAGAGCAGGCCGTATTTGCAGGAACAGGCGTTCTCCACCCGCGGGTCGGGTCTCGAGCGCCAGCATCGAGGGACTGAGCTGAACGGCCTCGGGTGCGAAATGCTATCTTCCGTACCTGTCAGTAACGAAGTTTAGTATTAATAAAAGGGCTTTTATAGTTTATTTATTTAATTGCACTCATGAACAATTTATTACCTACATGTGAAACATGAAAGTATGATTCATTCTTATGAATGCTACCAGTGTTAAATACCTAGGTTCTTAGTGACAATCTTATTAGTATCTATTCATATTGATCAAGTAAAATCTAATTTTCATCACACTTGCTGTCTAAGCCCGCCATTGCTTGCATGCGTAGCGGGAGTAATAGAAAAGTGAAATTCCATAGGGAGTAATAGAAATGTTATTTGTAAATTTTGTCTTAAAACTTTTTTTTTGTCTGCAAGTGTAATGAAAAACATTGTATGCATCACGGTCGGCGTCGGGCTTCTAACACTCTCGTTAGTAGTTCCGTACTTACCACCCTTGATGCACAATGTACTATTTTTACCGCACATTGCACTATTGCAAATGCAATCATCTTTTCATCATTAATGCTCTTTCATCATCATCCATACCATACACTTGTACTCAACCGTTATATTGGCACTATCTTTTGTAAACCAAAGTCCCTACTGGATTATACCAAGTCTTCTACATATCGAAGTTTTATTTATACGAGTCGTCGAGGACACCTTGGCGGCTACATATGGAGCAGATGCAGCGCTCCACATGGAGGTGTACGATACAAACCCGAACAGGGTTTAACGTCACCTTATGGTATACTATGTAATGCTTTTCATGTAATAAAATAAATAAATAAATAATAAAGTACTATCATAATTCCAAGCAACTGAATATTTCAATCACTCTTTACGACGATTTTAATTATATTTATTGTGCGTTTATCTACAAAAAAAACTTATGAATTGCAATATATTACTTGTACGGGAAAAAAACAAATTTTACTAAATTATGATTCCCCAGTCAGCTACACTTTATTATTACCCCAGTTAGCATTACAGTATTACCAACTAAGTAACCAATAAAATAACTCAGCCGTTTGTTTGTTGAATCATTCCAGATTCACTATTACGGATACTTTTTTTATAACGATATTGTAATTAGAAATAATTTTAGCGATCTAAAGAAGATAATAATATTACATCGTGTATGAGTGTTAGAATTCATGTACAAATAGGTAGCATGACAACATTTTACATTGTTTTAGTTTTATATAGAGGATAGTTATTGGTGCTTTTACCCTAATAATATTTATGAGTACGTTGAATTAGGGCTAATAGGTACTTAAGTAGGTTACTTATCAATGACAAACTAATCTTGTAGCGCGTAGCATAGCAGCTAGGTATTCTCCCTTCGTGCCACAAAAAAAACAGAGAGGTAACGAATTAACGATAGGTACCTAATGACTGTGAGCGGCTAAGCGGAACCAATGTTTTGAATATTTACGTATGATAATGATAAGCTAGTTTGGTTTGGCTACCGATCGTCTAACGATAAAATAAATATGCGATAAATTATCTACTGTGATATTTAAAAATAACACTTACGTTTCCACGACTGAATGTGATAGGCATTAGTATTTTAACTACACGTATTAACTAAGTTTTAAACACTTGTATAGGACTATAATAAATTGGCCCCATTGATTCTGTTTTGGTAAAAATAAGTCTATACGAAAAGGCATTTTTGGTCCATTTCATCAACATATCAAATCGTTGCTTAGATACAGTATCAACGACCTTGAATCGATTTTAACGAATTTCCATTGAATTTCGATGAGTTGCAATAAAATAGCAAGTTTGTGAGTGGCTGCGGTTAGATGACCTAGAATGGATGTGCCTTACCCGTGACCGTGATGTACGTACCAAGTAAACTTAATGCTTTAAAATACCATTTACACTACTCGTGGCGAACCTAGATTGATACGATATTATTTTATTTGCAAACATGATGAATAGGTATGATGGTTATCGTTCATGTACAAAATGATACATTTTGGGAGGGATCAGTAAGAAAATGAGGACACTATAATAATTTATTTACGTTTTATTTGTGACAATAATTGAATATAGGTAATCCGCGTTTTTATGTTAAGCTTAAACGGCGTCCAGAGTGAAATGTCAAGTGTCATAAAAAGAAAAACAAAACACTACAAAAATATAGAAGAATCTCAAGAATCTTTAGGATTCTCATCATCAAAGCTTCAGTAAAATTTTATTGAACTTGAAGAATATATTGATAGTTAGCTAAGGAGGCATCAAATACTCGAGATATCTGCATGAATGCACGAAAAATATTCAAACGATTAAATTTTAAAACCCTCTTCGCCCGCATTAGAAATCAGACGTTTGGCCGCTTAGAGATGGTCAGATACTTTCCAAACACGCTTACTGATTACACGGAGGGTAAGGTGGTCATTGGTAAGGAAGAAGTACGCCCACAGATAGATGAGCACATTAATACCATTTTGAAGAGACTCCCGCCGTCGCCTAAACATGTCGACGGCGGCCTGTATGTCGGTATAGCCGGCGTCGCATACATGTTTTACTACTTATCCCAAAACGAGAAGCTTGCCGATAGAAAGGATTCCTATCGCGGGAAAGCCGTTGAATATTTAAATGTTGTTCTACAGCACCCTTCTCAGGACAAAACCTCTTTTCTACTCGGGGATGCCGGTACTTACGCTTTGGCCAGTGTTATCAAACATAGCATCGGCGACAAAACCTACAAGGACATGGTTGACTGCTACAAACAATTCTATAACTCTTATCTGAATCCCAATTTTCTGAAATGCGGTGGAGATGAATTCTTCGTTGGGCGCTCTGGGTATCTAGCTGGAGCGCTGTGGATGGCAAGTGAAATGAATATGGAAGTGTTGACTAATGCAGAAATGCACAAAATTTGTAAGATTATTGTGAACTCTGGTAAGGAATATGCTAGAAAACACAACATTTCTTGCCCATTGATGTACCATTACTATAATACTCATTATTTGGGCGCGGCTCATGGCATCAGTTTTATACTGCAGATGTTGTTGACTGTGCCAGGCTTTCTGGAAAGTGATGTTGTAGCAGCTAAGGATATAAAAAGTTCAATTGACTTTCTGGTGTCAATACAGTCTGAAGATGGTAACTGGCCAACGTGCATGGAGGAACTGGACCAAAAGGAGCATAGGCTTGTGCACTGGTGTCATGGCTCTCCCGGGGTTATCTACCTCATGGCTAAAGCATACCTTGTGTACAAAAACAATGAGTATTTGGATGCATGTATCCGAGCTGGAGAAAATGTATGGAACAAAGGCTTACTGATGAAGGGCCCTGGAATTTGCCATGGTGTTGCTGGAAATGGTTATGTTTTCCTGCTGCTTTACAGACTTACAAATGATCATAAGTATTTGCATAGAGCCAAAGCTTTCGCTGACTTTATGAATTCCGAATTGTTCCTGACAGATTCAAGGGTTCCTGACAACCCGGAGACACTGTATGAAGGTCTAGCTGGAACTGTTTGCTTTTTGGCTGATCTTCTGCAGCCAAAGAAAGCTAGCTTCCCCTTCCAAGATGTATTTGCAACATACAAGTAACATGTGTTTGTTGAACTAATGCTAGTGTTATTATTTATTAAATGATTTTGGCCACACAATTTTTTTCGTTTCAAATTGCGTCCATCTATGATAGATAATTTGCTAGTATTTTAATATGCAAATTACCTACTGACAGTAATAGTCAATAGTCAGATATCAGGCATAATTTTCTTGTCATCTAGATACCCATTAGAAATATTTGATTGGTTTCAGCCATTCTAGTTCATAGCCTCTGAAACGTGAGCATGAACTTGACTGCATACAATGCTATTCTTGCCATACTTTCAACAGCAGAAATTAATATCATCAGAGATGTCTTCAAATACAAGAATTTATATTTTGGAACAATATTTCACTGTTCAAATCCTGAAGATATCATTTGCACACAAAAGCTTTTGAACAAAATTGATCTCCGAGTGTCAAGCTTTAAGATTGAGAAGGCACCACACTTTAAACCTGCCTCTGATAAAGTGGGGATTGTACTAAAAACGTCCTGTGAAAATTGGACACAAGTGTTTGAGCATTTTGACTCCAATTTATTCAAGAAGGCTCATTATTCTTTGCTTATCTTCACTAATGACTTATCTTCTACATCGGAAGTGTTATCCACATATCCAATAGAAGTTGATTCAGATGTTACCTTGTTTTCTCAGCACGAGAAAGCTTATGACATTTATGAGGTTTATAATACTGGCTATTTCACAAACGGGCGTTACCGTGTAAAGGCAGTTGGGTACTGGAATAAAAAATTACATATGGTACGGCGTCAAAGGACTAATTTAGATGGAGTGGTGCTGAAAAGTGCGGTGGTGGTGACGCACAGCATTGGTCACCAGACGTTTGAAGAGTATATTAGTCGCTTGAAGCCTGAACTGGATTCCTTGCATAAGCTTAAATACTTCACGCTTTTAATGTATTTGAGGGAAATGTACAACTTCAGGTAAGTTTAGGAAAACGAAGTACGTAACAGTCAGCGTCAAATACTTTGAGGCAGTCGTTAGTTAAACTGGCCAAATAGTTCGGTACACCATTCTAAGTAGAGAGAGTCTGATATGATGTGATGTGTGTGGTAAATATTCCTTGAGCCAAAGGCCTCTTAGGTCGGTATGTAACGGCCTGCCCACGACTTTTCGCGACCAGTGACGGTGGTGAGGGACTCCGTAAGTTGGAGCGAGAGACCGATGTCTGAACTCCCACTCGCACGTATAGTTTTCCGCCCCGTCAGTCAATGTCATGGCTATATAAGGCGTTACACCATTTACAGATACTCTTATTTCCTCCTAACATTAAAATGTAAAATATGCCATTATTTTAGCTATGTCCTCCAACGCACGAACTCTTGGGGCTACCTGACCAACGGCAGCTTCGATGGCATGGTGGGCACTCTCCAAAGGGGTGAGACGGATATCGGCGGCACACCAGTCTTTATCCGGGCTGACCGGGCAAAGTTCATTCACTACGTCACGGCTACCTGGCCTTCTAAGTAAAATTTACCTCTTTATTCCTAAACGTCTCGTAACTTAGCAAGCCACTAAGTTACGCTGTCCCTTTCGGTCTCATCGATATGTCTATCAGACTGAAAGGAACGAAAGTTATTTGTTATACGAGGGTGCAAAGTTGTATATTACCCGCGAGTATGAAATTTTAGAACTCTATTTTAGAGGATTCTATTTTAGAACCACTCGCTTCGCTCGTGGTTCAACTATAGAATCCTTTCGCTTGCTCGTGTTTCAACATACGAGAAGTAAAAAATATTTAGCGGCTTGCTAAGTTAAGAGACGTCTATGAATAAGAGGGTTAGTATTTTATTGGTTTAGATCTGCTTCTTCAGAGATCCTACTTATGTCCCTATGCCTTTTAATACTATTGTCACAGAATCGCGACAACTCGTCATCGTCACTAATTTGGTAAATTATTGACACTCACTTTTTTTGGCAAACAAGCTTGGCGGTGGTTACGACAATAAAGGCAATTGTAACCGACTTCAAAAAAGGAGGAGGTTGTCAATTCAACGGTGACCAATTACCGTAGGCTCTCGGCATGCGTGTCGGTATACCTAATACTTTAAAAACAATAAGTATACTCTTTTTCGAAGAACCCCATACTTCATTCAGTCCATTGCTCATTAGGGAGGTAGTTCTCCGGGCTAAAATTCGCAGGAGTAAATTCACACCGTGGGTGAACTGCGTGATCCTTTAGCCCTGTTATGATGATAAATGGTCTGCATCACAACCAAAATAAGTTGTTATGTAACATGACATACGTCTCGAATTATTCAATTAAGTAAAACCTATAAATATTTTTATGTCCTAGACCCTGCTTCATCTTCCGTCACCCAAAGCATCCTGGTGGATTCCTGACTATCTACACACGACCACTCTCTGATATCGTCTGGTTCTGCATACTGGCTATCCTGGCGATTGCTGGCTCGCTCTTATGCGTTATGATAAAGCTGAAAGCGACAAGGATGGCTGGAGACGATGGGGATTTATCTGCGAGTCTGGCCCTGCTGTCGATTTGGAGTGCAGTGTGTCAGCAGGGTAAGGGCTGTGCTACACGATGGTGTGAAATAGCTAACAATAAGTGTGAGGCCTGAGTAGACGGTCGAGAGGGGCGTGCGACGTGGCGTTCATGCTAAGCAAATGGCAAACGATTGGCTTGAGTGCAAGACGTTCAAATCCCTTGAACGCTCGACCGTTGCACGCTTCGCCGGGTGAGCTGCTCGATACTCGCCACTCAGGCCTTGCTAACGGAATACCTATATTCAAACGATAGTTATGATTCATATTCTGTAGTATGATGCTCCTCCTGTAGAATAGTATGATGTCGCTACACCTGCTTTTCCGCTACTGCAGCTGTGGCCAGGTCGCATCCCTCGATTGCACTGTCGATGAAAGGCAGGATTGAAGGAAAATTTGCCATGGGCATGGCAAGATAAATTATGATGATGATGCGGTTAGGCAAAACTTAAAGGCCTTACCCTCTCTCGCTATATACGACGCCATGATAAAAACTACTTCGGCCAGACTCCGCGCTAAGCTTCAGTCTACCGCGTACTTCCAAAATCGTAAAAATCTAATATCTGTTATGTATCAGATGACGCCTTCGTTGGAATGACAGAGACATGTACACGATTACTATTTTCAAAGTTATCGATTATCCCTTATAAGTTTTTGTATGCAAATCTCAGGAATGACAGTCAACCTCCGCGCAACGTCAGTGAGGCTGGTCCTATTCTCCTCATTCCTCTTCTCCTTGTTCGTGTACCAATACTACAACGCGCTGGTGGTATCTACGCTGCTGCGGGCTCCCCCTGTCACCATCAGGTCACTTGGCGACCTGTTGAAGAGCAAGCTGAAGGTTGGTGTGGAAGATGTGCTGTATAACAAGGATTATTTCAGGGTTAGTTTTTTTACTCTCTCTCTTTAATTCTCTCTACGTCACTGTACAGTCGCCATCAGATACTCATGTACTCTAATGCCAATAGACGTTCTGTACTCGGTAGGCTTATGATGAACGCTCGGCGGGGGTGAGCTGTTTTCATACTAAATGTCACGTGACACATGTCATTTAGTATGAAAACAGCTCACTCCCGCCGAACATTGCTTAAGATGGACCCGTGTTTATTAGTACACCAAACGAAGGAAACTCAGAGGAAAAAACTCGTGTATAAGCGAATTTTGGCATATTTGTAGGGAATGGTGTTTTAAACCACATACTAAAAGTACTGGTGGTTAGGGGTGGAGCTAACGGGGGGAGGGGGGTGTAAAGGTCCTTATTTTTAATTTTTCGTAAATAACTCGTAAACCGTGGCTTATAGCAAAAAACGTTCTAGTACATAAGTAATCTACATCAAATTCTCTACAAATAAGATCTACGCATGTTTCCTCTGGGATCAACATGTCATGAGATAAGAAAGCAAGAAGATGGACACAATAGAAATAAACACATTTGTTTAAGTTGGTATGGCACATACAGAATGCTGGCGAGCATTCCAATAGATGTGTTTTAATGCTCAATTCCTGACCATATTTAGAGTCTTTAATGTTATAAAAAATTTCCTGGATTCGGCTTGGTTTCAGAGATAATCAACCAAGGGACTGGTTATTTCGTCAAGTTTATTCTCATTTTTTATTACCAGGCAAAAGGTGTGGTAATATTAAAACACATTGTGGTAGCATTGTAATCAAAAAGAAGTTTTAGGATGAGTTACGTCGAAAAACTTATTTCGAAAAAAAGGTTGATTATCTCTGAAACCAAGCCGAATCCAGGAAATTTTATATAACATTAAAGACTCTAAATATGGTCAGGACTTCAGCATTAAAATCTTTTGGAATGCTCGCGAGCATTCTGTATGTGCCAAACCAACTTAAACAAATGTGTTTATTTCTATTGTGTCCATCTTCTTGCTTTCTTATCTCATGACATATTGATCCCAGAGGAAACACGCATGCATCTTTTTTGTAGAGAATTTGATGTAGATTACTTATGTACTACAACGTTTTTTGCTATAAGCCACGGTTTACGAGTTATTTGCGAAAAATTAAGAATAAGTACCTTTACACCCCCCTCCCCCCGTTAGCTCCACCCCTAACCACCAGTACTTTTAGTACGTGGTTTAAAACACCATTCCCTACAACTATGCCAAAATTCGCTTATACACGAGTTATTTCCCCCGATAGGCAACTTTTGGTTTTCGTTAGGTGGGCTATATAGTTTATGCCGTTGTTGGCATGACCAAGTTGTGGTAATTATAATTAAGTATGCAATCGCGAAATTGACGGCAAAAGTGGCATCATAATCTGAACTGGCTGCTCCGATATATCTATCTGATGGCGGGCTGTACCATCAGTCAAAAGTATGGTCTACCATTTTTCGAGCGAGCGCGATGGCCTGCTTTACGTAGCGAGTAAAACCTAACGTAACCGATATTTTCCAACTCATAGTATGGTTACAGGGGTCGCGGGAGTCTTAGAGTCTGGCCCAAGAGATCATGCCGGGGTACTAGAATAGTGTTACATTTTCCATATAAAACTTAATCGAATTTATTGATCTAAGTACCTACCTGGAGCCAGTTTCTTCGGGTGATACCTACCTATAGAAACCACCTGTTATAGGTTTATGATGGGTCCGTATTTATCGTTTAACGTCGTTGCTGTCACATTAATGGTGTCTTAGGCCGTGGGTTTTCTGCGACCGACGCGTGTCCGCCGCCGACGACGTTCGAATGTTTGTTCGCGAATGTTTGAGGGTGGTTTCTCTGAAACGTCGCCGGCAGTGGGTAACCGACGACGTGTCAGAGAAACCACCCTCAAACATTCGAACGGATTCATGCCACCTGTTCTAAAATGATTCCAGCGAACAACCGACCCAATAGCGCTGGAGCTGTACTCAAAAAAGATCGCGTCGTACCCGCGCCCAAACTTCCTCCCTCCTGATCAAGGCATGGCTCTCGTCAAGCGGGGTGGATTCGCGTTCCATGCCGACACAGCCTTCTCTTACCCTATTATAAGGTAAGTTACCTTGGTCTAAATCTAAGGCCTGAGTAGGCGCTCCAGCAGAACGCCGGGGCGTCCACGTTAAACAAATGCAAACGTATGCGCGTCGCCTGAGTACATCATCATCATCAGCCTATGATAGTCCACTGCTGGACGTAGGCCTCTCCTATTAACTATGCGTATAAACGCATTAGGAGGTAAATGCCCATAATCGCCACGATGGGCAAGCGGATTGGCGATCGCAGTAATGTCCACTATAATGACGCTGCCGTCCATCATCAATGTTTTATCAAATAGTGGTCAGTAACACTTCAATTCCTTAGTCGACTCTTACGACACCCGCAGGAGGAGTTGGGGTGGTGGTGACAAATGTATTCTTACTGCCGTCACCACACGGCTACACGGCCTGAGTACAGCTTGGCAAAAAAGAGTAGAAATTAAAAAGTAGCAACATCGTAGTGTCGTCTCTTTCAAATCAATATGCGTGAGAAAACGGGACGACACTACAATGTTGCCACTTTTTAATTTCTACTCTTTTTTGCCAGGCTGTACACAGTACACGCTGTCCGAATCTCTTGGACGCTCGACGCTCGCTACTCAGGCCTTAGACTTACAAATTTATAGCATATGGAATGTTAGGTAGGTTCCTTGTCCTAGTTCGTACCTATATAGTCGGATTACATTAACTCTTCCAAGCAAAAGAACTATAGGTAAATCATTATACTGGATGATTCTTCAGTCACGAGCAGAAGAGAACCGGGTACTAGCGATTGAGCCAATGTGTACTTTTTACACGGTCGGCAACAAGGCTTCCCGCCAAGATCAAGTCGGTGGTTTATTTAGATTTAGTACCTACCTAGTCGTCCCTATCAAGTGCCAGTTCCCTCCACTTCCCGGCATACGTGTCCATGTCGTCCCGCCATCTCCTCTCTCTCCTTTGCTCCGGTGTCACTTATAATATAACTAGCGACCCGCCCCGGCTGCGCACGGGTACTAAACCTACATAAAAACCTTCCTCTTGAATTACTCTACCTATTAAAAAAAATCTCATCAAAATCAGTTGCGTAGTTTTAAAGATTTAAGCGTACAAAGGGACATAGGGACAGAAAAAGTGACTTTATTTTATACTATGTAATGTAGTGATGACTGATGATTGTGTAAAATGTTATTAGACGCACATTCACCGAGCGAGAGATCTGTGAACTACAAGAAGTGGAACTGTTCCCACCGCAGACCATGTTCGCTGCTATGAAGAAGGGTTCGCCGTATATCAAGCATTTGAGTTATGGGTAAGTATTCGGTGCGACACACGATTTGGCACACAAAGCATAATTTGATAAAAAAACCCAATTACATTCTTCAAATCAAAATCAAAAGACCAATAATTACATTCTTCAAATTCAAAATTCGAAACACTGTGATGGATGCGGTCTCATTGGCCGAGCTCCCACAGCTCCGCTCCGCTCCGCGTCAGTGGAGCCGCACCCTTAGGGTTCGCCGTAGGTATATTCAAATGCTAGAGTTATAAGTATGGGTGTAAGGTGGATGTCCCTGTGCGTTTTTCATACAAATTTGTCGACATTAACGCTGTTAATTAGTGGACTATTTGTAATTTTAAACCTTGATAGTAAGTTGTACGTATCCCGTAGATGTCGCGTATGTAAAAAAAAGTTCAAAAAGTGGTATAGTATTTCTGAATTATCAATTTGAAAATTGATACAATTTCGCTCTTTGCCTTTGTATATGTGCGTGAATAATACTATCCATGAAAACTAACATGGAGGCAGATGACAAGGTAAGTTTAACCATATCCATCACAGATGTCACTTTAAAACTGCTTGTTAGATGACCTCACTAAATAGTAATATATTCGGTCAATAGATGGATTATTAAAAGTAAGCGTAATTCATAAAATAGGTATGTTGTTATTGTTTTTATCAAATAAAATATCCGGTAAAATTTTATCCCTCGATTCGCCAGGCCAGATCTGAAAAGACAATATAGCGGATTTATGAATTGCAGTCAGTAGGTACCTACCTAATTTGTTATCAAACTTTGCCGCTCGCTTTAATTCTATTTTAGCGTAACTTGTACAACAGTGTGGAAGAATGGACTAAGTTCTTTAGTACGATACTAAAATCCGAGAGGTAATAATATATATACAATTACTGGCTATTAATAAATAACAATAAACTATTAAATATCTCGGGACATCCCACACAAATCGGCCGAGTCCCACGGTAAGCTTAATTTAAGGCTGTTGTGGGTAATAAGAATAGACGATAATATTCTATCATAATATATAGATAACTACATAATATATAGGTTCTCGTACTTAAATATCATAGACAGACACGACCAAGAAACAAATATTTGTAATAAAAAAATACATAATCCCTTCGCTGGGGTTCGAACACGAGCACGAGGAGGCTGACAACTACCTATGTAATTTAAATTTATATGGACGCGTAAAATACTTTTTGGTTAGTGACCACAAACATTTTTGGTAATTTGTCACCGCCAAGTCAATGTCATTTATTTATGAGTCAAACATTTTAGGATTCTTTTCCACAAATGAAGTAATCATTTTAGGAGAATATTAAAACCATAAAGTTAGAATCCGCGCTAGCGCTTAATAGAGAAAGGAAGCGTGTGAAAGGGAAGCCACCAGTTATATGAGTATTACACGAGTGCGAAAAAGATAGACAACAATCCCAAAAGCATAACCACTTTCGAAGTGACATATCAGCCGTATCAGCCTGGTCGACGGAGATTGATATTTTAAAAGTGATTTTATAATTAAAACTTATAAGAAGGGATTTATACATCAATTTATACAGATCATGAAATCTTAGTTCTGTGATTAAAACGGACGAAATTCACGCAACCGGAAATGTTCAAACGCATAGGAGCAAGCAAATATTTGTCCAACCACGGCTCAGTAAGGTCTCATGTAAGTACCTACATGGCTTCGTTTATAGATTTAATAATAATGGCATGGTTCCTAAGAACAGATTTCGATATCTATCATGGTTTGTTACTTCCCCATACAAAGTCAAAAAATAAAACTCCATTGTTAAAAAACAAATCATTTTTATAAGTTTTAGATATCATGTTTGTGTTATCATGCATGTTTCTTAGTAACATTTACTACCCTAAACTAATAAGAGCTACACAACCGATGTCCAAATGAAAATAACAAATTTTTGTTTTACAAAAAGTCCTGGTTCGATTCCTGGACCGAGTACACGTATTTTTGTAATTGTATGAATGCAGTTTTTCTTTTTACTAAAATCGATCTCATGGTTCCTAAGACAAGATTTCGCTATCTGTTATGGTTTCCAAAATCTCCATACTGACCGATTTGGGTTGATGAACTATAAGGAATCTACAGTACCGGCCAATAATATATCACATGCAGATAGCATATTATTTTGGTACTTTTACACAGATTAATGATGAATATTGCAATTGAGTATTTTTAATTACAATGGGTAAAGTGTATGTATTGCTAAAAAAGCTATAGTAAAGAAAATATTTTTTTCTACGAAATCCATGCCTTACACAAAAAAAAATTCATAGGTACATGATGCTAAGTTTTTCCATGGATAGCACGAAGGTCTTCATAGACTATCTATAGTCGTAAGGTGGAAAGTGTGGAAACTACTTAAAAATATAAAATAAAGTACTGAAAAAAATGTTGTAGATATATATTTATGATTTCCACCGTTACTAAAGACCGAAGAGCTGGCGACTTGCTCGCACAACGCGTAAGTATTGCGATACAACGAGGAAATGCTGCCTGCATCTTCGCTACAATGCCACAAGGGCCAATCTTAGATATGTATAGGTTAGGTTAGTTAGATTTACTTTATGTACCTATATAGATTGTACAGTTTTCCAAATATTTTCATTCAAACTGGCCAATCAAAACACATCACCATTTTCAATCCGTTAACCCTTTAAGGTGCATGCAGACCAAAAGAGCATTCGCTGTTCTATCCCCCGCTCTACGAAATCAACCAATCACGTTTTGTGTAACGATCGAATTTCGTAGAGTGGGGGGTTAGAATAGCGAATGTTCGTTTGGTCAGAATGCACCTACGGGTGGCAGCGCCACAAGTTGACTGGTGGATAACTGGCGCAGCCATTTTATATTATTTATAGTTTAGTGGCAGGCACCAGGAGCCGGACTTATACTCCATGTGGCAGAGATTCGGGACGGAACCCTTACAGGATCACTCGCGTGTCTGTCTGTCCGTCTGACCCTCTGTCACAGCAGATTCGGAAACTGCTGGACCGATTGAGTCTAAAGGCACGAAATATTATAGAAAACATAAATTTTTGTGAAATAAATATTAAACAAATCTGTTTGACTGTCTGTGTGCCCGTTAATGGAATGGCTGAAAGGAAAGTTACAGTTTGCCTGTCGGTTTACTTGCCCGCCTGGTATTTTTTTTTTATGTGAGTGTGTTTTTTTGTATATGTGTTTTTGTATTCTTCTCAATCCGTAACAGATTCCTGTAAAACAAACTGGGTCAATTTGATAGTTACGTATTTTTAAACTTTGTTTTTGATGGACTAAGGGCTGATTTTTCAATCCTCAGTTAAAAGTATCCGTCAGTTAAAAGTATTACCGTCCTTATCGCTGGTCATCAGTCAAAAAAGGATAGAGCTAACATTTATTTGACAGTTACTGTTAACTGGGGATTGAAAAATAAATACTAAGTTTTTTTAATTTATTTAAAAACATCTTTTATTTTTTACGAAGGGAACGACCCACGGAGTACTAAAACAATAATACTTGTATTGAACATAAATATTTAGAATATTTCCGTTAGAAAACAATTGGGTTTTTTAAGAAACTATAATGACCGTGAACCGTTGTTAGGGTTCCGTAGCCAAAATGGCAAAAACTGAAGCCTTATAGTTTCGCCATGTCCGTCTGTCCATCCGTCCGTCTGTCCGCAGCATAGCTCAGTGGTCGTTAATACTAGCCCACCTAACGAAGACCAAAAGCTGCTTATCGGGGGAAAAAATCGTTTATAAGCGAATTTTGGCAAAGTTAAAGGGAATGGTGTTTAAATAAAACCACGTACTAAAAGTACTGGTAGTTGGGGATGGAGCTAACGAGGGGAGAGGGGGTGTAAAGGTCCTTATTTTTAATTTTTCGTAAATAACTCGTAAACCGTGGCTTTTAGCAAAAACGTTCTAGAACATAAGTAATTTATATAAAATTCTCTAGAAAAAAAATATATTCATGTTTCCTCCGGGATCAATATGTCATGAGATAAGAAAGCAAGAAGATGGACACTTTAGAAATAAACACATTTGTTTAAGTAGGTATGACACATACAGGATGCTCGCAAGCATTCCAAAATATTTTAATGCTGAATTCCTGACCATATTTAGAGTCTTTATAGTTATTTATGTGGCTGGCGCATAATAAGAGGCATTAAACACGAGTGTGGCATTTCATAATAAGATCACACGAGTGTTTAATGCCTAATTATGTACAGTCACATACATAACTTTATCTACATCCATATCATTAGTTTAGAATGACAATTTACCTTTATTTTCATTGATATCCACTAAGTAATTACCTCTAAATATAAAAATTCAAATCAGTTGAAATCACTCAATTTGAGTAAGGATATCCTACAATAAATACTTATTGAAAAAAAAAAACAACAAAAAGAAGTTGACTTCATAATGTTAAAATTAATATCATGACGACGATACTTTAATGTCAACATTATGATGCACTGTACTCTGCCGGTACTTTAATGTTAACATTATGATACAGCCACAGACACCGGTCTCTTAATATAGGTCATTATATTACCGCTTCTGAATACATAACAGGGAAATTATGATATTCCTGTAGATAAATGTTATATAAAATTTCCTGGATTTGGATTGGTTTCAGAGATAATCAAACTTTTTTTCAAAATAAGTTTTTCGACGTAACTCGTCATAAAACTTATTTTTGATTACAATGCTTCCACAATGTGTTTTAATATTCCCACACCCTTTGCCTGGCAATCAAAAAATAAGAATAGAATTGATGAAATAACCTGTCCCTAAAAAAAAAAATAATAATAATTTTAACAAATTGTTGTTATGATAAAGTACTGGAAATGTTAGAAAGTAATCAAAAAGTCTAAAAAAAAAGAAAAAAAACATTTTTTGGTGGTATTTAACATTAGGTCTCATAACATTTTTTGTTTATTTTGATGTCTAGAATGCATAGTTACTCGTGAAATCTTTTGACGATGATTATGAGAATATTTTAGGTTTAGAAGATAATTAGGAATTTTATTTTTACAAATAAGTTTTGACAGTTTCTAAATTTTGGTCAAGTGCGAGTTGTACCTACAGGATGCTTCCGAGCATTCCCAAAAAATTTAACTATGAAAAATTATTATGATGGTTATTTCGTCAAGTGTATTCTTATTTTTTAATTGCCAGGCATAAGGTGTGGTAAAATTAAAACACATTTTGGCAGCATTGTAATCAAAAAGAAGTTTTATGACGAGTTACGTCGAAAACTTATTTCAAAAAAAGGTTGACTATCTCTGAAACCAATCCGAATCCAGGAAATTTTATAAACCATTAAAGACTCTAAATATGGTCAGAAATTCAGATTTAAAATCTTTTTTAATGTTCGCCAGCATCCTGTATGTGCCCATACCTACTTAAAAAAATGCGTCTATTTCTTTACTGTCCATCTTCTTGCTTTGTTATCTCATGACCAACATGATACATTGATCCCAGAGGGAACATGTATACAGAGTGTTTTTTTTAAGTGGGACAGTATGGGGAAATCGGAAACTATAGAAGATACAAGGAAGCTGTCTTAGGAGACATTAGGTATTTTTATGAGATAACAATTTTGACAGTTTCTAAATTTTGGTCAAGTGCGAGTTGTACCTAAAAATTTATAATATTGATAAAAAAATTTTTTGACTCAGATCGACGTGATTTCATGCGTAGAGAATTTTATTGTATTGGATGAAAAAAATCTGAACAGCAGAAGTTAGTCAAATTTAAGAAAACCATTTCTCATATTACAGATATAGTGAGAAATGACTTGCCTTCGGAAACGTTCGTCAACGTCATGCTGTTTCAGTCTATCTCACTGAGACTGACAGTAATAGCTGTCATGCTACTTCAGTCAGACTCGGTGACACTGCCTGAAACAGCATGTGTTTACGAACGTTTCCGAAGGCAAGTAATTTCTCACTACACCTGTACATCCCCTGCGAAGTGTCTACTACTGCAAGGTCAATATTTTAAAAAGTATTACTTACACTTTTCGAACACGACATTTGAATTTGGAACGTTTTATTTAAGTTCAAAAGGACTTTAATAATTTACATGTCGCGAGCTAATAAAGAAAAAAAATATGAAAATATCCAACGAAATTCAAAATACGAATAGATACTCAATGGTCATTCCAAATTTTAAGTTTTTTTTCTTTATGAGCTCACGATATGTAACTTATTAAAATCCTTTTCAACTTAAATAAAACGTTCCAAATTCAAATGTCATGTTCGAAAAGTGTAAGTAATGCTTTTTTCAATTGCAGCAACTACCTTGCAGTAGTAGACATTTCACAGTGGATGTAACATGAGAAATGGTTTTCTTAAATTTGACTAACTTCCGCTGTTCAGATTTTTTTCATCCAATACAATAAAATTATCTACGCATGAAATCAAGTCGATCTGCGTCAAAAATTTTTTTTATCAATATTATTAATTTTTAGGTACAACTCGCACTTGACCAAAATTTTGAAAATGCCAAAATTGTTATCTCATAAAAATACCTAATGTCTCCTAAGACAGCTTCCTTGTACCTTCTATAGTATCCGATTTCCCCATACTGTCCCACTTAAAAAAAACACTCTGTATATATATATAATATATATTTTGTAGAGAGTTTTATGTAGATTACTTATGTACTGGAACGTTTATTGCTATAAGCCACGGTTCACGAGTTATTTACGAAAAATTTAAAATATGGACCTTTACACCCCTCTCCCCCCGTTAGCTCCACCCCTAACCACCAGTACTTTTAATACGTGGTTTAAAACACCATTCCCTACAACTATGCCAAAATTCGCTTATACACGAGTTTTTTTCTCTGAATTTCCTTCGTTTGGTGTACTAAAATATAATACTAGGAATCTGCAATTTGGTACAGATATATATTAATATAATATAATATAATATAATATTAATCATGCCAACAAAGTGGTACAATATAAACTCGAATATTGTTTTTTCTCGGGTAGGTACTCGTACCTCCCCAGTTGGTGAAGTAGGGATGTTTTTTTTATTAGCTGTAATCTTATAGTGTGGGGTATTATTGAATAGGTCTCTTAAAAATAACAAGGGTGTTAAATGAAAGTTTTTTTCTAAAGACAATAATGTTGGAGATAATCGCGACAGAAGAAAAAAATTGTGTCCCCCCTCTAACTTTTGATCCGTAGGTTCAAAAAATATGGAAATAATCATGAAAGTGGGCTTATATTATACTTTAAAATAAAACTATTTTGAACATAATCGGCCCAGCCGTTTTTGAATAACTACGGATCCTATACTGAGCATTGCCCGACATGCTCTTGGCCGGTTTTTTTAAACTAGTTCCTTCTTAGTGGCCAGGGTTAGAAGATAAAAAAATTAAAACGCTGCATTAAAGTACCCTCGCCTGGCAAGGTCTTATGCTGTTCAAAACCGCCTGGCATTGGACATACTTACTCAGAGTCGTTTATTTGAAGACATATAAAAATTTCGAGTATAAAGGATGAAGTTTATTTTACCTCATCAACTGTGCGTTTTCTGATTGATCGGTCACATACTTCTGCTTATTGTAATCGCCTGTCAATTTTTTTTTAAGATGTACAAGAAATAAACTTTATCCTATTAAATTTTCAAACTTACAGAAACAACTTTTGAAACCCGATTTACTTAACTGTATTACCTCTCTGGTAAGCTCTTAACTCGCCTGGCAAGGTCTTATGCTGTTCAAAACCGCCTGGCATTGGACATACTTACTCTGAGACGTTTATTTGAAGACATATAAAAATTTCGAGTATACAGGATGAAGTTTATTTTACCTCATCAACTGTGCGTTTTCTAATTGATCTGTCACATACTTCTGCTTATTGTAATCGCCTGTCAATTTGTTTTTAAGATGTACAAGAAATAAACTTTATCCTATTAAATTTTAAAACTTACAGAAACAAGTTTTGAAACCCAATTTACTTAACAATTAAAAAAATAAAGGGGCTGATGACGTGCAGGGCTGATGCCTGCCAGGTCATGGCTATTGCTCTTAGAATGACATGAATCGTAAGTACACAAATTTCTAACCTTACAAGGAGACCGTTACTCCCAGGGTTCACTAGCTCTTGGACTATTAGGTAGGTAGGTAGCTCTAGGACAGGTAATATAAGGTAGATGTTTTATTTACACGTCCCCCTTATGGCATGTGGTGTCGTTAGGTAGGTGACTTTGTCAGTAAAAACGGTTTCTGTACAGTCGAGTGCATTAATATATAGACACATCTGTAAGGGATCAGTATGGAGAAGTGTATATATATTAATGCCCTTGACTGTACAAGAAGGAATTTCGGAAATAAATAACAATCGCTTCAAAACTCGAATAGTGTTGCCTGGGTAGACACTTATATTTAGAGTAGTATGTTTTAGGATTCCTTATCTAGAAAAGGCAAACGGAAATTACTTTGTTGTCCGTCTGTCTGTCCGTACGTCTATCTGTCAAAATCGTGAAGGTATCTTCGTCGGTTATAAGTGAAACTATATACTTAAGTCTACTGTCCCTTAAGGCTGTGAAAAAATCCAATAAAAAAAAAGATACAGTCGTTATGTTGCAAAAAACAATTTCCAGACTCGAAACTTTGTTTACAGATTCTTTAGCACTATATAAAAATATTTTTTGGCGTTTTCTCGAAATTCATCCCCTAACTCTTTGACCATTTGACAGCTCTGATAAATCATTTAATTTCGAACCTTATGCATTTGTAAATTGATTTGGTTTTGTTTTTTTTTATATATGACGGCAAATAATTATGTTGCCAATAGCCATTAAAGGGTTAAAGTATACATATATGTACAAATATTTTTTCAATATACATGACATTTGTTTCAGGTTTTACAAAATTGAAATTTCGTTGAAAGATTCTTGGTTATTAAAAAGCAAAGCATTCGGTGTTTTTCGAAATACGTCCCCTTAGCGATAAAATAGAAGTTGAAAGTTTGTATCAGGTGTGAATGCTTCTTCGAATTGTCTCTTCGATACTACGAGTAAGAAAGAAAAGTGTGTTTATTGGTTTTCGAAATTTATATCCTAGTTAATAAAAAAGGCGTTGAGTGTTTTTATGAGGAATGAATAATTTGTCAGGTTGCAGACTTGAAACTTCGTTTATAAGTACTTTAGACTCTTTGATATGAAACAAAAAAAAAGTGTACTTTGAATCGTTTTAGTCATCCCCTTAGGGATTAAAAAAGGTATGAAAAGTTTGTGGCCTGAATAATTTTTCAGGTTGCAGACTTGAACCTTCGTTTGATGACACTTTTTGTACATTATTTTATATTGTTCATGTTATTTATCCACTCAGGGGTAAAAACGGTTATGAGGTAGGATAAAAAAGAGTGTACAAGTTTGTATGAGGTGTGCATATTTTTGCAGGTGGCAAACTTGAATCTTTGCTTATTGACTATCCAAGAAAAGTAAGTCTAGAAATTTGTGAAATTCTTCTCCTAAGGAATAAAGAAGGTGCTAATAGTTTGTATGTAGTGTGAATATTTTTTCATGTTTCATTAAATATTATTTTAATACACAGGAAAAGTGTTTGTAGTACCATTTTTGGAAACTCTTTCCCAAACATATAAAAATGGAGTTGAAAGTTTCTAGAAGGTTCGTCATAGTTATTTACATATTTTACCTGAGCATAATTTATAAGTTTTAAAGGGTTTACTTTAATCGGCTAAAACTGACCGTGTTACAGAATCGTTTCTTTATAAGTCTAGGTACCTACCTAGACTTGAAGTGTACAACCACGCTCACGTAGCCACTAGTAATTATAGGTAGGTATACAAGAATAAAATATCAACATGTTACCCGCTGACATTCAGACATCTAGATTTAGTGCGAAGTTGTGTCTTGAAACTCTTGAACAATGAGTGAACGAAAACCTTGAAACCGCCTTGAAAACGAATGCAATAGGAAAATCAGGTTTCCGTCTATCCGTCTGTCTGTCTGTAGGTCTGTATATTCAACCGCTTGTTGAAAAATAGTTTGAGCTAGATTGAAAAGCTAAATGTATTTTATTGTCAATTTAAGTTTTAATTTTCTTTATATTTTCACTCACACCACATGAAGTGTATTAGCTCACGTAGCTAACTTGTTACGTAATAAAAAATTAGATCTTCAAAAACTTGGGTATTCTCGCTGACATAAAAACATCTAGTTTTAGTGAGAAGATGTGTTCTGTAGCATAAGTGAACGAAAACCCTGAAAACCGTCTTGTCAACAAATGCGATAGGAAATTTAGGTTCCCATTTCAGCGGATGTATTATTAATTTAGTGGATCATTTTGCATGTCTGTCTGTCTACCTGCTTACATTTTTCCTATCTGTTTGTATGCCTAGATATCTTTATGCACTTTTTCATCTACAGTAAAAGTTTGTCAGCAGGTTCTATGAATAGTTACGAATAAACATGTTTTCATCGATTTAGATTTCTCAATTCAGTGTACAAGATTTCAGGTGTGTTTGTAGTGTGTGTCTGATACAATCGTATACATGAAGCATGTTGATTTATCTAAATGATATTTATGAGTAAACGAACACTTCGAAAACCTTTTTGTCGACCAAAATAAAGGTTCCTTAGGTTATGCTTAGTCAAAAGTTATTCCGTAAATCCTTAGATCTGTCTGTTTATTCACTTTGCTCAGCCAACTCCCGTAAATCACACTCACATGCATGGTTTGTACCATCGCAAATGCGGACTTCTGGCCGAAGGGGGTAGTGTTTCGGCAGTTCCGTGGAGTTTGCCGAATCCTACGCCGGATCAGGCGACGAAACAGAGTATTCCTGTTATGTCGCGAAAATAACTTAGATTAATAACTTATGTTAGTTTGTAAGGTGTAGGATCTATGGGCCTTGGATGTCTGAAAATAAATGAATTCTTATTATTATTATTGCCCGTGTGTCAGTTTGACATATTTGACAATCCACTCATGCAGAGATCAATGAATGTTACTCGTGTTTATGATAAGAGCCTGTGTGGATGACGATGATGGAAATTGTAGGTATCTCATAGTTAAGAATAGGGGAGCCCAGAGAGCTCAGTCGGGATTTACTCGAGTGCCAAATCTTTGGATTGTGAAGAAAAAAATGTTCCGAAGGGGTAGTAACAAAAAAATGCTAGTAATTTGTATTTTAGTCTACTATTATTTATTGTACTGGTGAAAAAGTAACCCTGTATATCTATGTATTATTCATTATATCGTCGTTCATCACAAATAATAGCGCTTGTTGTCGGACGGTAAAATGCACACTACGTTGCGGTCTTGGGTTCAATCCCCAGCCCGAATCAATTACTTTATTTTATAAGCTTATGTACGTCATATTATATCATATTCACAAGTCCTTTACGGTGAAGGAAAACATCGCGACGAACCTCCATACATCTGCGATAAAAAACAAGGATGTATGTGAGGTCTCCAACAAGTACCTACTGGGCCAGCGTTGGCACCACGCAAAATAAACACGTTTGATGTCGAGACGCTAAAAAATGCCCTGAATACAATACAATCCAAAAATACCGACACCACAAGTCTTAACTTTACTAGGCCGATGTGTGTGAGAATGTCCCAGGATATTGATTTTTTTGTGTGTGACTAGACGAAAACTATGCATCATGGGCTATGATCGAAATGATCATTTTTTCACAAGGTTGATATTTAATGCTCCTACTCGTAAACAAAGGGTAGCATTTCTTGCTGGTCACAGACCACCTCCTATAGACGTTCATTATGAGGCGACTCGTAGTCACCAGCAGTTATATTTCTCGCGCTGATATACTTAGACGCGGCGCTCGTCGTGCCTGTTCAGTTGCGACTAAGTAACAGACCCGTAAATAGCGCTCATTTTTGGCAATAAAAATAATGAAAGTAAGCGAGGGAACTCGGTGTTGGTTTGAGATAATGATATGTTCTGTTGGCTTTTTAGGATCCTCTTGGTGAGCATGTGTCAAATATCACAAAATAGGCCTGATGATGAATTTGGAGTAAGTGCGAGGGAACTTGGAGTTGGTTAAGGATAATGATATGTTGTGTTGGCTTTTGAGGATTAGCAGTTGGGTCAAATACCACAAGATGGGTCTGGTGATGAACTTGAAGGAAGTTCGAGGGAACTCTGAGTTGGTTTCAGATAATGATATGCTATGCTGGCTTTTTAGGATTAGCAGTTGGGTCAAATACCACAAGATAGGCCTGATGATGAAGTTGGAGGAAGTGCGAGGGAACTCGAAGCTGGTTAAAATCATCATCAATACGAGCCACGATGCATATGTTCTCGTCCAGTTAGACAGTTTTTCGAGATTACCCCGTTCATCCGGGGGAAAAGGTTTAGAGACAAAACCTTCACTATTCAATAGTAGTACTAAAGTATAGTTTCTTTGAGTATAAAATATTTGGATTTAATAAATCAGAATAAAAAAAAAAAACTATTTTACGTGAGGTATTTTTAAATTTTTTTCCACAATTTTTATTTTGTAAATAATCAATGAATGTAGAGAACGCCATTAATATTAAAGACGACATGGTACACCTGATGCACTGTGAATTTTGCGTCAAGCTTATAAGCGCGGAATTACTTTGGTGAACGAAAATATAATTTAGACACTGGTTTGTTAAAATCGATTTATTAAACAACAAAAGCCTACTTCAGATTGTTGTGTCTCTTGAAATGTATTACATTAACCATGACTAACGTTCATACAATTTATCATTAGCATAATGTGATCATTTTTAAAATATTCAAAAATTTGTAAAAATTGTTTCGAACTAGACGAACTCCACTGCATCGGGGCTCGTATTATCGAAGCCGATGTTAAAACTAACATGAAAATGTTTATCACAATATGTAACTATGTATTATGTAGATGACACGTGTAACAATGATAAAATGGTGTTAAAAAAGTGATATTTCTTGGATGTGAGAAAAACAATAGTTTCTTTGGGTTGCGGTGTTCTGTTCTGTTAGAGTTGGAGATGTGCTATAATTACTTATTCTGTGGTGAAAGTGAGTCTGTTATTTATATACTAACTTAGAAATTAGTAAATGTGTATTGTACAGGTTAAAGTATATATTCATTTGTTACTTAAGTACCAACTGCTTAATCTGCCATATCTGAGGCAGCCTTGTTGCGTGATTGTGCGAGTTGCGCGTGTACAAACATACCCGTACGCACACATAGGCACGGACAAATGTCAGATTTAGATTTTGTATGCCGTGTCCACCCTGTAGTCCATTATATTACGGCAACGTATGTATGGGAAAAGTTCACATTCGGATACCAGCACCAAATTTTAGTATGTTGTTAATTATGTCATTCTGTATCCAAAACTGTCGGGAGACACTCTCTCAAAGGTCAAGGTCACCAGTAATGACGTCCTCAAAATGGCTGCTGCCTAATTTTGAAAAGCGCTTATTTGTTCCTCAACCGCCCAACATACACCATTGTTTGTAGTATCAATTGAAAGGTTATTAAATATGCTCTAACTTTGCATTTTTGTGTTATAGCGTAATAAAAAAAAAAAAAAAAAAATTTGTGGAAAGAATAAAAATATTTTTTTACTTTTTTCGTACAATGTACATTTCATCAGGAAACAAGCGGTATTAGAAAAAAATATTGTACTACATAAATGTAGCTAAACTATTATCCTAAAATAAACAGTTTTAAAAAATCATCGAAATCGGTTGAAAATGAACAAAGTTATGTCATTTTCTATATTCCGCGGCAAACGCCATACACCCGCCATCCGCCCGCCCGCCAGTTCGAAAATGTTAATTGCACCCAAACTATGCAATTAATTTACACTGATAAGATATGAACTAAAAGCCAATTAATTATACAAATACTAGTTGTTTTAAAAATACTGTTGTTATTAAAATAAAATACATAATTTAAGAAAAAAAAACAAATTAAAAGACATAGGTACTTAGAGTAAGGTAGGAAAAAGGTAACAAATTGATAATAATAACTTCTAACTATCAATGAAAGAATATTATGTATATATATATTTCAAGGATTTATTCTGAACAGTAAATTCTGGAGTAAGTTCCTTCACATACACAAAGAAGAGTGCAATTTAAAACGTTTTTTACGCATACGCCAACATGGACAAGGCAAGTTCTTTCTTCTTTTTTCCAGCTCCAATCGCAGGGATCAATTTTCTTGTGGATAAGGCAAGGCACTTCGTCCATATCTTCGTTTGTTTGTAGCATGGTTCGCTTTAGATGTTGAGTCAGTTTCCGTGCATCTTTTGTTGGTGAGATGCTTTGAATACTCAATCATTTATTGCTTCCACACAGTTTACAAGGTATTATGTGAACATAAAGTGTTTACCGCTATTTAGTTAGCTTTATTTTTAATGAAAACATTCCGTCTTGCTATAATTAATTGTTATATCATTTGTAGTCTCTCTGGACATTCGTCATCCAAGTGGTGGACGGTCTTCCTCTTTCCCTCTTTCCAGTAGCCATGGACAGATAGTTTACCTGTTGAGGGTATTGTTTCTCGAAATAATTCTGATCAACATCCTCAAGTCAATTTTTTCCAACTTCTTAAAGTATCGGGTTCTCCTCACGTCATTTTAGCTTGCCTGGAAGTGGTTCCCTCTTTCCACTCTCTCTCCGCTTCTATTTCTTTCAGTTTACTCAATACTCATCGTATGCTACGATAGATAGGCGGAGACACGCTCAAGGACTGCGTTCGCCACTTATGTAATGTAAGGGTTAGTTTCAAGATTGTAAAAATAAGCTAAGATGGTACGGTCACGTCCTTCGCCGACCGGACAGTCATGTCGTGATAAACTATCTGTCCATGGCTACTGGAAAGAGGGAAAGAGGAAGACCGTCCACCACTTGGATGACGAATGTCCAGAGTAGACGTGTGCGCCGATCTAAAAATGATCGGCGGCGGCGTTTGCTGAAAAGTCGGCGGCGGCGGCGTGATTTCGGCGTGAAATCGGCGTCAAGGTCACATGAATAAAAAAGCAGAATTCGATAGTATCTTTGTCATAGTTTAGATAAATACAATATAAATGTTCACCAAACACCACCACTGACCACCTTATCCAACATCTGATCACTAGATATCAGTTTTCTCTTCCCACCATGTCCTAACATAATATTTTCAACAGTACCTAACTGGGTTTGACTAGCCCTATTCACATTACATCTCCCAAATCCCCTATCATAGCATGCCATAAGGATAAAGAGGGCGCAGCCCACGTCCATTGGAAATCACTTGCCCCACTGGTAGTTTTGCGAGTAATGTATGTTCACCCCCCGCCACTTCAGTTCATCGATTTTTTGAGCTACGTTGGTGCTTCCAGTTCTGCGGCTCTCAACTAGGGTTTTCAACATCCGTCGATTTTCAGGATTCAGATAATACAGATATCGAAAATCAGCGGATCCGGATACTTCGCATAATACGGATCCATTGCAAATACATGAATGCTTTTTTTAAATATTGGCACAACAAAGTTGCTCCATTCCACCTGATCGTAAGTGAAAAGTAGAGCCCAAATCGTAGCGGCAACGAACAGGCGACCAGCAGTAACCTGTCAGTTGCCACCGCCTTGCTGGCCCGCTAGATGCTTCTTCTCAGGCTTGTTTTATTTTTATTAAGTTATAGGGTTTGGCCTTATTTAGATTTAAGTTAGACTTAACGCTGAAATAATAGTTGTTCAGTACATTTTAACTACATTTGAATATGCAAAAAAATGATAACCATGTTTTACAACTACAAAATTCTCCATTTAAACGTACATCACTTAAACTTTTAACAGATTTAACGTTCTTAATCACAATAAGATCTATTATCTGCCCTAGTATCTAAATAAGCCAAACTTAAGGGCCGAAGACCCGATGGCGAGGCGTCAAACCCGCGAAGGCTGAAGGCCCGAAGTGTCACGATTTCAGTGCTTTCCGATACAATTAGACTTCCCAACCGTCTTAACGCCAGCGAAGGCCGCAGACCCATCTCACGTAGAGGCGCGGAAACACGTCTCTGTATCTAAATAGATAGCGACAACCCAGTTTCGCGTAAGGGTGAAGGCCTGGAGCTTCCCACAGAGGCACGCTAGGTGACGAGGCTGAAGGCCGAGCTGCCAGAGCCTAGCGCTCCCATGCTACACAATGGTTTAGTGTGACACTCTGTGGTCCTCCGATTCGTTTCGATCCCTTGCGAAGGTCGAAAGCCGAGCGCCAGCTCGCCTCACTCGTACTCATCATTGGGTGGTTATGACTGAGCCCATCCCATTCCAGCCCAAAATCTTGAAAACATCTTCCAAAGCAACAGTAAACAGTTTTGGGGACAAAACATCTCCCTGTCTTAATCGTCGCTGCAATGGTCTGGATTTCGAATACTGGTCTTTAAGGTGTTCTCAGACGGGTTTAACGTTTCGGTACGATTGAAAATAGTACGCCAGTTCAAGTTTGGGTACACGGCCAAATGCCGCCAAAGAAAAAAAAATCACAACATCATAAACGTCAACACAAACCGCCAAAAAGAACATGTCCGATTTTGCCTTGACTAATTTACCATCAGTAACGCCCGATTTGTTTGTGGAAGATTTAAGTAAATGTGCAGGCCTGTTAAGCATGTCTAGTTTGGTAAAATCATTCTGTGTTCGTTTATCAATTTTAGGAAAATGTAATCTAATGTATAGGTAATGTGTGTGTGCCATACAAATATTTAACGTTTAATTTTATGGTGACCAGTGAGTGAATGAAAGTGAGTGTGAGAATATTATAAACGTTATAATAGTGTTGGAGCCTGCGGAACGCGGCAACTAAAAATTTAGAAATGTATCCCTTTATTTGGGGTATAATGCAACAATTGTCTATTGTCACACAATACTAGTTGAACGTTATTACTAAGTGTCAGTGAATTAATGTTTCCTCGGTGCAAGTGTAGGTAATCAATCTATCTGATATATGGTTGATATTTAGATATCGAAAGACCTCCCAAGAATGTGCTACCTTGGACATATCCCAAGACGCCCAAAACCTCACTTACGGGAAGCTGCGATACTTCGATACCAAGCCAGAAACGTAACTGGGAAGGCCTATTTACACCTGGAACGATTCATTATCACGGGATATGGATTACTACGAAATGGCGAAAGATAAAGAAGAACTCAATAATGCGGCCTGAGAAATTTACAAAATAGAAGAAACGGACAGTGAGTCAGAGGAAGAAGAGACGACGGCAACCGAAGAACCAGTAATTACGACATCCCAAGAAGGGCCTCCACCGGTACGACGAGCATCATCACATCAACGCTCTCCCTCAACAGTATAACCCTTCCTCCTATCTTCCTATATCGGCTTAAGGCTGCATACGCATAGTCGGTCGATTCTAATCATCCTACCCAGAGCGTGTCCACCTCTAAAAAAACCGCGTGCCCCCTGGTATGCCGGCTTGTTCTTGGCTGGCCTATGTTCATGTTCATGTTCAGTAACGCCAGATTTGTTTGTGTTTTGCGCGTTTTGCGTATAAGTAGTAGACGTATTTTTGGGTGCGTTCCTAAATAATATTCATTGAAAAAGGTAAAAATGAGTTGGTCTATTCAAGAGAAGTAAAATTATAAAATAGTACGCAAAACGGCTGATGAGTATGCGGGGTACACAGGACCACAAAATAGTACACCATTCGTACCCTTGGGTACACATTGGCAACGCCGTTTAAGACGAATTAGGGGGCTACCACGATCTCCTAATGCGATTCAGTAAAGGACCTAAACTGAATCGCGATGTATCAGTTGCATAGAATAACTGTCAAAAATTAGCTAGCCGAACGTAAACTGGATTGCATTTAAAAGGTCATGGTTTGAGCCTATTTGGCTTACTTGTTCTACTGTTTGTTGGTTGGTTGTTCTTTGGACACAAACCTGGAGAAGACCTCTAAAAACTTATTGCCACAAGAAAGATTAGAAAGAAAAGGTCGAAAGGAAGGAGCCCCATGCGCTGGAGAGACCAGATCCGCACCTCACTCAACTTTCGGGTTGCTGAAGTGATCCACGCTGCGTAAAATTGGAGTGGTTGGTGGAAAATCGTGAAAGAGAAATTGATGAGTTGATAAGTCACAACCCCCAGAAATCGGTTATCAACGCAATGAAGAGTAGTCTACTTGCTACCGCTGAAGATACTGTTGTACATCCCAGGTCTCGATCAATTCAAATGCTTCATAGACCACGAACACAAACGCTAACCTGAGGGGCAAGTTATACCTCTCGGTATATCCTGACGTTGCTTGTGTATGTGATTTACGGTGCTAAGAACCTACGGGTGATGAGTGATAATACTCGAAAGCAACTAATAGGTTGACAGTAAATTCCCTACATAAGAGCATTATATAAATACATAAAGCAAATACGAAGCTAGTGTGTAGTATTTAGCCCATAAGAAATAACTCTGTTATTCAGTCAAGGCCACGCCGATTTCACGCCGACCATTAGTCGGCGGCGGCGGCGTGGCAAAAAAGGTCGGCGGCGGCGTGACGCCGGCGCGGCGCACACGTCTAGTCCAGAGAGACTACAAATGATATAACAATTAATTATAGCAAGACGGAATGTTTTCATTAAAAATAAAGCTAACTTAATAGCGGTAAACACTTTATGTTCACATAATACCTTGTAAACTGTGTGGAAGCAATAAATGATTGAGTATTGAAAGCATCTCACCAACAAAAGATGCACGGAAACTGACTCAACATCTAAAGCGAACCATGCTACAAACAAACGAAGATATGGACGAAGTGCCTTGCCTTATCCACAAGAAAATTGATCCCTGCGATTGGAGCTGGAAAAAAGAAGAAAGAACTTGCCTTGTCCATGTTGGCGTATGCGTAAAAAACGTTTTAAATTGCACTCTTCTTTGTGTATGTGAAGGAACTTACTCCAAAATTTACTGTTCAGAATAAATCCTTGAAATATATTATACATAATATTCTTTTATTGATAGTTAGAAGTTATTATTATTCATTTGATACCTTTTTTCTACCTTACTTTTTTTTAATTTGTTTTTTTTTTCTTAAATTATGTATTTTATTTTAATAACAACAGTATTTTTAAAACAACTAGTATTTGTATAATTAATTGGCTTTTAGTTCATATCTTATCAGTATAAATCATTTGCATAGTTTGGGTGCAATTTACATTTTCGAACTGGCATGGCGGGTGTATGGCGTTTGCCACGGAATATAGAAAATGACATAACTTTGTTTATTTTCAACCGATTTCGATGATTTAAACTGTATATTTTAGAATAATAGTTTGGCTACATTTATGTAGTACACTATTTTTTTCTAATACCGCTTGTTTCCTGATGAAACGTACATTATACGAAAAGAGTAAAAAAAATATTTTATTCTTTCAACGATATTTTTTTATTTCTAGATATACGTTGTAACATGAAAAGACAAAGTTAGAGCATATTTAATGACCTTTAGATTGATACTACACACAATGGTATACGTTGGGCGGTTGAGCAACAAATAAGCGCTTTTTGAAATTAGGCACTAGGCATTTTGATGACGTCATTACTGGTGATCTTGACCTTTGAGAGAGTGTCTCCCGGCAGTTTTGGATATTTAACATATTTAACAACATACTAAAATTTGGTGCTGGTATCCGAATGTGAACTTTTTTCCGTAATATAATGGACTACTGGGACATAATTGTATAATTTGGCATGTAATTCAGGATAATATTTTTCCACAGCTCCATTTCGTCACAGGTTTTTTTTCTTCGTGGCATTTTTAAATCACTCGGCAATAATTATTTAGTGAAAAGAGTTATCGGTATGGTTAAATTAATCGACATCCTTTCCAATACGCGACAATACCAAATAGCAAAATTGGCTAAGCAGGTATACCCACTAAAATTAAGTATGGAGGGTAGGTATTAGAAATGAGAAATAAATAATGTTGATAAATTTAAACCTTATCCCCTGAACTGTGGAGGCGTCCTGAAAGGACGTCTCATGACGTCTGTCACCAATGTAATTGAAATTTGAATTTTATTTTCAAGGTTTATTTTCCAGTAATAGGTACTTTTTTGACAGACCACACACACACATATATGTATATGTGTATACAGGGTTACTTTTTCACCAGTACAAAAAATCAACATACGTAATAGTAGTCCAAGTTACAGAATACTAGCATTTTTTGTTAGTACAAAAAAATTGAAATACCAATGTTTTAACTTATCCGCAAACCTAACAGGAAATTTGGACGCATTGCGCATTATCATTGTGCATAACTAGCAAAACACACGAACTGGCAACTATTTATTTAAAACGTCATCGCACGCGGCATGGCGGGTTGAAAAGCGGCGGCGGTAATGTGCACCGGGTATCAACTTATCATTATGACTTGGCAAAAATATCTTACTAGATCCCTAATCCTCCTTCATACTTGCACGGGCTTAGGACCGTCAAGATAAAGAATTTTTCTGTGTGTGAAATTTGTCGAATGTTTTAAATTATGTCTGGGAAACGTGATAAAATTACAAAGTAGGACAGAAACTTTTTTCATTGAGGCGTATTTCAAAATTTTAAATTAACTTTATCTACACAAATATCGTAAAGTGCTCAAAAATGCGTCCAGTAACAATAGACAATGACCAGCATTACCCACCATCAGAACTTGGCACATACATAAAGTTAACATTATATACGATTTTTCCGGAGGTTATGAGTTTTAAATTTGGAATAGCTGTCAGATTCAAGTGGGGTGCCTATTCTGGTATCTATAAATATTCAGCCAGTCATCAACACAATAAGTTAATTCAGTATATTTTTTAGTAACAATCGGACGATATTTTCATATCGAGTGACACAAGAAGAAAGAAAAAATACAGAAATTGTAATCGGTGCCATTCCTGCCTTTTGTTTATTGCCTTACAAGTGAAAAATTGTGAAAAGGTGTAAATACTTTGTGATAATACTGATAATTATTTGATAATGAGTGGCAGTGACTCGGATAACGATATGAGTACTCCGCCGGACATACTCAATGCAGCTATGACAGCAACTAACAACCTGTTGCCGCAAAAGTCAAGAGTCAAGTATGAGAAAGCTCTGTTTCTGAACGCATCTTAGAGCACTTATGATATGTGTGTAGATAAAGTAGTGTATGCAACTATACGTAATCAGGCATTCTCGGTCAGTCCATTTCTCATGCTTATTAATTAATTTACATGAATGTTTCCTTCGATATTTCCCATCACAAGTCTGTAGTTTTCACTTTTAAGTTCATCAAAATGCACTTATTATTTGACTTTTTAAGTCTTCGTAATTTTGGGCCTCTTCAACGTATACTCGCCGTTTCACCTCACCCCACAAAAAAAGTCACACGGGGTCAAATCTGTTGACCTGGCTGGTCATAACACTGGTATTTTCCAGGCGGGGCACACTTTGTTCAGCGTTAGAGTTTACTCTATACATAAAGCATTTTATCACGCTCATATGATGCTCCAGTACATCATGGATCAAGCGCCGAGCGCCTACTTTACGTATCGAGTAAACGCTAACTTAATCGTTACTTGCCAACTCATGACACTTGCATTTTTCTTTGGCTTGTTAATCTCGCAACTGTACTTATATTTATACAATCATATTTTTTCAGTTGAATATTGAAATACAGTTGAAGATTGGGAAGATACTTCAGCGGAAAGAACCTAATGAAAATGTAACGGAACACGTTTCAAGAAAATGGTATTGAACTTGGTGACAAGAAACATTCATATATTTTTAATTAAGTATAATGTTTATGGAAATATACTATTTAATTTTCGACATTATTATGAGCTGTGTTTTGCCGAATAAATATTGTTACTGAATACAAGTGATGAAATGAAAGTGAGCATTTTCTACATGAGTGTCGGTGATCGAAACCGACAAGAGTTAAAGAGGTCTACATTTCAACACCAACATCAAACTATATTATGCGAGAAAATATCTGCATATAGTACCAACCAGACTAGAGAGTGGGGTACAGTGAATAACGGTGCACGGTGAATATTTTGCATTTGCTTTATTTATCGCTTTAATAATCCGGTATTCTTTTTTTACGAATTTGCTCATCTGTGTGATACTAATATTGGAGTAACTAAATAACGGAAGATACTTTCAATTATACTTGAAAAGTTTTGTTCTTGTTTTTTTTTTACCTCAAACTAGGAACTGTTCTGTGATTTTTGATTGAAGAGGTAACTTTAGTTCACTTTTTTATAATGAAAATGATTTTAAAGCTATATGTAAATTATATAAATTATATACTTGTGCTGGAAAATGTGTCCTCTAAGGAATAGGTGGGACAATAAGGTATCTAGAAAATTACAAATAAAAATTACACCACTACAACATTTGTAAAAAAAAGGGATCCACTGTACCCCACTCTCCCCTACTATGAAAATTCAGTCTTGCACTCGCGCAGAAAAGTATCACATTCTGTGGAGTGAAGTTCAGGTAGAGTTCTTATGAAAACTGTCACCACTCTTAGTAACCTCGTATGTCACTATTGAATCGGAACTGAGATACGTACGCACTATAGGAGTATCTTACAGTCCGTTGGCTCAACTGCTACTTTTATTCCTATGTAAAATAAGAGTGACAACTGGTAACCATAGTTACCAAAAGCTATTGAGTGGCTATTATGGATCGAATATTCGCTGTGTCGAAAATCGTAGAAATAATGTATCCTAAAATCAAAATTAATGTTTCGATTGGACAATCGACGTATATTTGTGACCGAGATTGTCATCCCATAATCTCGGTCACAAATATACGTTGGCTCGACTGCTACCGGATCGAATATTCGCTGGGTCGAAAAGCGTATAAACGAGACCATCATTGTAATTGGTCACCGGCACAAACATCACACTTGTAAACAAAATGTAAAAATTGTCTCACTTATACTGTTTGGTTAGGTATTTTAAAAAGGTAAAAAATCTTGCACTATCTTTTTATTGAAAAATGCATTTAAAAATCCAAACTAGGTACTTAATGAATCGAAACAATGTAAATCACTGTATTCCTTTGTTATATAATGTATATTTGGTAAAACTTATTTTCTACTTGTAGTTTTCAATAAAAAGATACTGCAAGATTGTTTACCTTTTTTTAAATACGAGTATCTAACCAAACAGAGTATAAAATATATAAGGTCCTAATTTATTAGATGCAGATATTTTTACAGCTAATAGTACTCGGTCTCTGGAGTATATTAAACCGTGAAACATTATAGCTTTTACGATGTTTTTTTGGAGAAAACGGAAAAACAAATTTCCTACGTAAAAACACCCTGTTTATGTGATTATTAAATGAAAACTCATTGAACAGATTCTAGTACCTCTTTTACGTACCACTTAACTGGAACTGGCCACTTCTCGTCGATAAATTAAATACTTTAATGTCAATGTCATGTTATTTTTCGTTGGATTGTGTCGTTTGATGACATGACAGACAGTGTTATTGTGACATGTGATAATGCACACATGATGATTTTTTTTAGACGAAATTATAATTCATTTTTTTGTTAGGAAAATGAAATCAAAAAAATTACATGAAAACATTTCTTAATTTATATTTAAAGTTAATTATTTCAATGTAAAGTATCATGTGTTAAAATATCTGCAACTAATAAATTAGGACCTTATATAGAGCAAGAATATATTATGTATATAAAAACTATAATATGTATGTGTCAACCATTCGGCAACCCATTATCTCGATTACATCGTTAATAGTAGCCCCAAACTTTGGTATTAGGTACTATTCGTCATCTATTTACTGAAGTATTCCTAAATGGATATAAAACAATTTGTACATAGCACAGACGTTGATACAAGAACAGACGAGGCGATGAACTTTCGATACTCAACAGATTGAAACCTATGTTTTAGCTATGCGTATATTTAGGCCACCAATATTTAAATTTAGCGAATATTAGTTCTCAGCAGAAGATTACAGAAGAGTAGGTAGGTACTGTAGCCGTGCCATGAGCTGGAAAGTAAAGGATACGTAATTACGTAAGGTTTTACTCGATACGCGCATTCTATCGTGCTCGCGCTTACAAATAGGAGCGAGCGCGATGGCCTGCTCAACGTATTTAATAAAACCTAATGTTACCGATACTTGCAAAGTCATGGTACGGCTACTGTTTATTATATCTACTGTATTGTTGGCCAGTAAGTTAGGGTTTTCGATCTTTTGCAGGCGACGCTATATAGGCGTGTGGTCCAAACAGCTGTCAGATTCATAGGCACTGAACATAAAATATCGAAATTCTAATTGTATTTGGAGGTAACCATTATAATGGCGGGACCGGATCCTGAATTCGATCGATTCATATTGCATTATTTAGTACTGAATTTGTACTATTTAGTACCTGTTGTAAAAAAAATTGTACCTCTTCTATTTCAAAGTTATATTCAATCAGTCTGGTCCCTCCATTATAACGTTATAATGGCGGAACCAGATCCTGAATTCGATCGATTCATATTGCATTATTTAGTACTGAATTTGTACTATTTGGTACCTGTTGTAAAAAAAATAGTACCTCTTCCATTTCAAAATTATACTTCAAACAGTCTGGTCCCGCCATTATAACGTTATAATAGTGGGACCAGGTCCTGAATTCTGTCCATATTCTGTCGATTCATATTGCATTATTTAGTACTGAATTAGTACTATTTGGTATCGATACCTCTTGTAAAAAAATTAGTACCTCTTCCATTTCAAATAGTCTGCTTCAAATGATCTGGCGGAACCAGACTATTTCAAATATAATTTTGGAATGAAAGAGGTACAATTTTTTTTACAACAGGTACCAAATAGTACAAATTCAGTAAGTACTAAATAATGCAATATGAATCGACAGAATATGGACAGAATTCAGGACCTGGTTCCGCCATTATAACGTTATAATGGCGGGACCAGACTATTTGAAGTATAATTTCGAAATGTCTCGCCATTATAACGGTTACATTTGGAGTTTATTAATTTCATAAATGTATGACGACTAGAAAACGGTCGCCGAACTGAAGATTAGGCCCTAAAACAGGAACTCAAAATGACTCACACTAAACAATATTACTAAGAACTTTGTTCATTTCATCCTTTAGTAGATTGGCTACCAAACCAGCTTCGAAATGGGATTAAAATCCCAATAGGTAACTGGCTTTAAATCGGGACTTATCATTTGGTTTGTAACCAGGTTTGTACCAAATCCAGATACGAGATGGGAAAGTTAGTCCCATTTCATCCTACCAGACGGGAAACTATACTTCCCATTTGGCAGCCAGCTATCAAATCCGAATACCAAACGGTAGGTACTAAAGGCATTTCATGGGAATTGACTCGGAAACGTTTATTTATTTTAGAAAACATTATTCCTAATGTAATGGTTTTAAGAATAAATAAACCACAAAATATATAGAAAATTTAATTCGCGTATTTATTTTGACAGTTGGTCCTTACGCCATATCACCGCCCCAGTGTCAGAAAAAAATATTGCATTTATTATAATAAGCGGCAGTGTGAACACTGAACAGCCAACGATCATCTACATATATACAGGGTGTTACAAAAATGGTGATACAAGATAATAAAACATGAATCTATGAATTATTTTGAGCAATTTTTACTATAGGACCAAATGAGAAAACTCAAGAAAAAAAATGACACTTCCATAGAAATGGGCTAAGATAGGTTGACCAAAATGTATGAGCGCGTCGATTTTTTTTTTTGAGTTTTCATATTTGGTCCCATAGTAAAAGTTGTTCAAAATCATTAATAGATTCATGTTTTAATATCTTGTATCACCATTTTTGTAACACCCTGTATAGGTATATTTGTTAATTTTACTGACATAAGATCTATGTCTACTCTTTGTTTATTGAGCGAGAAAAAAGTCGACAAATCATCCCTTACTCGCCTCCTGTGGAACCAGTAGCCGTACCATGAGCTGCCCCTGCGTTATTAACGCGGACTTACGTAGGTGCTTTCTATACGGCTGGCTCGCCCCAAGACGCGATTACGGGCGGGATGGAAAGTAAGTCCGCGTTAAAAACGCAGCGTCAGCTTATGGTAAGCACACAGTGCCTGAAAGTATCCTTTCCCTCTCTAGTACGTTTTGTAGATACCTACTAGGTTCAAGAAGTACCTACCTACCTACCTTCAAAAATTTATAATAATACATTCTGTTGCAATGCTATCAGACAAACATCTACAGCTAGGAAAACAGCCACTATCAACCATTTGACCATTGTCGTCGGCTATACTAAATAGGTGGCCAAGAAACAAATACCTACATTCCCGTGAGGTTGGAATACAGAGTCCGTCTAGAAGGTTTTTAAATGTTTCAGAGCGGTCTATAATAGTACATTGTGCATCTAGGGAGGTAAGTACAGTATCACTAACGAGAGTGTTAGAAGCCCGACGCCGTAGGCGGAGGGCTTTTGATGACTCGAGTTAGTAGGTATGCCTCTTACCGATTGTGATGGTTACAATGTTTTTTATAACACTTGCGGACAAAGAATATGTTATGAGACAAAATATTGGTATTCCCTAAGGAATTTCACTTTTCTATTACTCCCACTATGCATGCAAGCAATGGCGCGCTTAGAAAGCAAATGTGATGAAAAATGTTGAAACCGCGTAAAATAGTAGGTATTAGCTACTGTAACAATGCCTAGGCAGTAGGTACTTCTGATACATGAACTAAACTCTAGGGGGTCTAACTACTCTGCATCCTAATACTCCTGAAACCTCTCTGACAACGGAAATACAGCAACTTGTATATGGTATAAAGCATCCGAAAATTGAGCGTCCAGCTGTTCGCCTGTGTCTGGAAAATCTTCGTTGCGTTTGTATTTAAGTAAGTACTCGTACCTAACCTACTTTTAATTGATATCGGACAATGCATCTTATGGGATGGTAGGCGAAAATGTAGGTAAACTTAGACAGGATAACACTATCCTTACATATTATGTAATATACAATGTTAGTTGGAGACTAACATAGTAGGTATGTAGGCTAACATTTAGTAATATAAATGTTACTCCAACAAGGTCTAAGATCCAAATGTCCGATAAACTACTAGTACATCATCAGTCATCGTAGTTGGTAATAAAGCAAGTCCGCAAATGTCCATTAGATCATTCAATTTGGTCTACAACTACGTGTCTAATGTATATATTTCTTCAATCTTCTAACTCCATAGAACTACCCAAAATACCTACACATTTTATTACGTTTATTATACTTGAGGCCCTAGCACATCTTGTACAACAATATTGGCAGCAATTTGTGACCTGCTCGCAACTTCTCATCTCTTTTGAATCAATGTAATCAAAAAGGGACGGGTAGCCGCGACAAGGTTCCTGTCATGCACGATATGTGCTAGTGCCGTTGATCAAGTATAATAATATGAATTTCTTAGGTCAATCTATACTCGTAATTATATTGCCACATTGTTCCTAGCGAATAGAGACCCGCTGCGGTAAATACTAGTGTTTTGGGACATAAGTAACTATCTTTGATAACTATTTTATTTACCAGTAAGTAGCTGTACCTACCAAAAAATATAATACTCTAAAGGGTTGTACATAACGGCGACGGATAGGTATTATCCTAAGAGTACGGGAATAACTTCTACAGCTTTTGTTATATCTGTACAGTTAAAAGTAGAGATTTTAATACCAAACCAACAGTTGGTTTTGCTTTACAAATATACAATACTATATAAAGTCATTTCCTAATTGGCGCCCTCTAGTTAGAACTTAGACCATTTAGAAAAGCTATTCTTTTAACTGGCGCCATCTAGTTTATTAAAGAGTAATGATTGTATAACTGACATTGGGTACTGACGGGAGGTGTAGTAGTGTGCGTTACAGGGTAAAATTACATAAATTTCTAGTTTTTGCATTATTGCGATTTAGAAGAACAGTATTATGTGCAGGTTGCTATCAATTTGTACATTAGATTTTTTGCTCCTATCGCGTATCTCAAAACATGTTAACTCTGATCCTCGGTTTAGCAGAAAATGACTAAAATATGGTGTTTGTGCAATTGTAGCGCCATCTTTTAGCAGATAAGCGGCAGGGATAGGGTCGAATCCACCTTAAAGCAAATTAAAACATGGCACGAAAGTCGCTTTACAAAGCGACTTTCGTGCCATGTTTTAATTTGCTTTCTTTGTAGGTACTTGTAATAAATTGTCACGAAGAAATGTTTCTTTCTTCGTTCCGGAGAGCCTTAGTCGCGGAAGTGTGCTCAGGCGTACCCGTGACCTCGCCTTAAAGCGTCTTGGCGGCAGACCGTGGGGTTTTAGTGGGTACCCAACTAGCAAAGAAGTCATATAAATCAAGAGTTATACGACCTTTAGCCATATAAGAGTTTTGTAGTCGTTTTTAGTTAACCTGTTAGTCAAATAAACGTTATAAATCTGATAGTTTAGTCGTCCTACCAAATAGTCTAATTACTATGGTAAATAAACGTTTTTGCGACTTAATTATACAACAATCATGTAGAGGTTTTAAAGAAAACGTTTACTTAATGATGTTCAAAGTCGTATAAACGTTTTCGTCTTATAAAGGGTTTTGAAAAAACAGAACCGTCGTAATAAGGTCATTTTTACAACGTCTACATAATTTTATTGTTGTATAAGTGATATCTTAAAACCTTATGTCGACAGTTATATAGCGGTATTGAGGGTAACTTCAATATGACAAAAAGATATCAGCGGGACTGTTATCTACCTTTTATTCAACAGTTGGTTATATTAACGTCAAACAAAAACTTTGAAAAACCTTATAGTTGTTGCCGAACCCGTTATATTCCTTTTATTGAACTATATGTTTTGAAATTGATTTTAAGTTACGGTTATAAAACATCATGCAATTTAAAGTCGATTTGAAATTAATATTATAAAACATCAGTCGCCATTTCGTGAGCATAACAGTACTATTTCAAAGAAAAAAAACCATGGACGTTACATCGTGGAAACGGCACAAACGAAGTGGCGGACTAGTAATGGCGGTTTAGTAATGGCGGACAATTTGTAGTCGTTATAAAAACCTTTACTTAAGATAAAGTTATATTGTAGTCGTATAAGTATAAATCCATGACTTGTTCCAAAATGGCTAACCTTAACTATAATAAAATATGAAGAAATATTGTTATAAATTATAATTATTTCGAATATATTAAGAGCGCGACGGCAAAAAACTGAATATCATCATAAACTTTAACAGTAAAGTGACCTTCCCATACGAATTCAGCTCACGCCAAATGTGCAAACGCTCAATATATAGAACAATAATTTCCATTACAAAACTTATAAAATTACCTTGTATTATTTTTCCGTACACTTTTTGTCACACACACCAAGTTTTGCGCGTATCTAAAATAAATGTCAGGAGCAGTTTTATAAATAAAACTTAAAAATGTTTAGGTGACTTAAAAGTCCGATAAGCAATGAGTAAGGATTACACTAAACCTTCTATAAAACAAAATGGTCAGTTATAAAACATTTATTTGATATTTAGGTCGCGTAAAGGTTTTTGTTGTACTCTTTATACAACGTTTTGGTCATTCCTTAATCGTTACAATACCTTTAATAAACGATTTAAGTCGCCATGCAAACCTTTATTTAACCTTTATCTCACCAATAAGTCTTATAATTTGCGCCACTTTCGCCTTTTATAACCGTTTACCTTACGTTTATATGACCAACCAAATAGGACTACAAGTTATATGCAAAACGTTGTCTCAACTTCTATATGACTATATTTTGCTAGTTGGGTAGATCCTCATTAGTCCTGGGAGTCCCACAGAACCACCCGGGTCCGGACCCCCGCGCCCGAGTGGTAGGTATGCGTAACGCATTTCCCCAGGAAAAAAAGGTTTGAATTTAACTTATAAGTTATATCCTCTTACAGAATCCGCAAAATGGCAGAATCAGGGCTCATGCAGCGTCTAAAAGCGACGTGGGACTCGCCTATGCCGGGCTGCGTGCGCACGGCGGACAGCAGCGTGTTCAGCGTGACGCTGCGGGAGTTCTGCGTGCCGCTGCTGGCGCTGGGCGCGGGAGCGGTCGCGGCTGCCGCAGTACTCGCGGCCGAGCTGGCCTTGTGCAGGGGGAGGGGGGGACACTTCACTCATTCACCGACGTGGGCTACTTTTAGAACGATGAGCGTCGAATAAAAATGTGTCAAGCGCTCTCATTATCAGTATCTCTGGACACATTTACAGATTTCTTACCTACGAGCTACGAGCATTTCGGAACTTAAAGTAAAAAGTGACTTAGAAGACGTTTGAAGGAAGAACTACCAGCAATGAACACAGGATTGAAAAACAGCTAATTTAGACTAGCTTGGGCCTATTGCATAACAAAATACAAATAATATTACAAGGGGAAGTCTCTTTCTATTAAGACAGATAGAAAAGAGACTTCCGCTTGAAATTACTTGTAATTTGTTCTGCAATAGTCCCAAGCTAGCCTAAATTAGCTTTTTTTCAATCCCCTGGGTCGCGTTTTATAAAGTTACATTTTACAATTTCGCTGTTTGCCTCTCTAACGCACGCACGTAATGGGTAGAAAGAGAGGTAAACAGCAAAATTGTAAATTGTAACTTTATAAACGCGACCCTGGTGGTCTAAATTAGCTATTTTGTTTAAGTAAGAGTTTTTTTTTAGAAAGAGAGATAGTAAAGAGACTTCCGCTTGTAATTACTTGTAGTTTGGTTTCTAATGGATCCCTGATTGATGTTGTCAAGCTAGAAAAATGTAGAAAGTTACCTGAGTAAATGACTCCCAATTTTCCTATTTAGAATTGTCAGCTTTTTTTTGGGTTATTAGTAAACTCGCCATTTCTGCGGTAAGAACAGAATCAGGGCTCATGCAGCGAAAAGCGACGTGGGACTCGCCTATGCCGGGCTGCGTGCGCACGGCGGACAGCAGCGTGTTCAGCGTGACGCTGCGGGAGTTCTGCGTGCCGCTGCTGGCGCTGGGCGCGGGAGCGGTCGCGGCTGCCGCAGTACTCGCGGCCGAGCTGGCCGCGTGCAGGGGGAGGGGGGGACACTTCACTCATTCACCGACGTGGCCAACTTTTAGAACGATGAGCTTTGAATGAAAATGTGTCAAGCGCTCTCATTATCAGTATCTGTTGACACATTTACAGATTTCTTACCTACGAGCTACGAGCATTTCGGAACTTAATAAAGTAAAAAGTGACTTAGAAAGCGTTCGAAGGAAGAACTACCAGCAATGAACACAGGATTGAAAAAAAGCTAATTTAGACTAGCTTGGGCCTATTGCATAAAAAATTACAAATAATATTACAAGGGGAAGTCTCTTTCTAGTAAGAGAGATAGAAAAGAGACTTCCGCTTGTAATTACTTGTAGGTAATTTGTTCTGTAATTTTGTTTAAGTAAGAGTTTTTTTTAGAAAGAGAGATAGAAATGAGACTTCCGCTTGTAATTACTTGTAGGTAGTTTGTTTTCCAATGGATCCCTGATTGATGTTGTCAAGCTAGAAAAAAGTAGAAAGTTACCTGAGTAAATGACTCCAAATTTTCCTATTTAGAATTGTCAGTTTTTTTTGGGTTATTAGTAAACCCGCCATTTTTGCGGTAATTAGAACAGAATCAGGGCTCATACAGCTAAAAGCGACGTGGGACTCGCCTATGCCGGGCTGCGTGCGCACGGCGGACAGCAGCGTGTTCAGCGTGACGCTGCGGGAGTTCTGCGTGCCGCTGCTGGCGCTGGGCGCGGGAGCGGTCGCGGCTGCCGCAGTACTCGCGGCCGAGCTGGCCTTGTGCAGGGGGAGGGGGGGACACTTCACTCATTCACCGACGTGGCCAACTTTTAGAGCGATGAGCTTTGAATGAAAATGTGACAAGCGCTCTCATTATCAGTATCTGTTGACACATTTACAGATTTCTTACCTACGAGCTACGAGCATTTCGGAACTTAATAAAGTAAAAAGTGACTTAGAAGGCGTTTGAACTACCAGCAATGAACACAGGATTGAAAAAAAACTAATTTAGACTAGCTTGGGCCTATTGCATAACAAATTACAAATAATATTACAATGGGAAGTCTCTTTCTAGTAAGAGAGATTGAAAAGAGACTTCCGTTTGTAATTTATTCTGCAATAGACCTCTGGTGGTCTAAATCAGCTATTTTGTTTAAGTAAGAGTTTTTTTTAGAAAGAGAGATAGAAAAGAGACTTCCGCTTGTAACTTGTAGTTTTTCTAATGGATCCCTGATTGATGTTGTCAAGCTAGAAAAATGTAGAAAGTTACCTGATTAAATGACTCCCAATTTTCCTATTTAGAATTGTCAGCTCTTTTGGGTTATTAGTAAACCCGCCATTTTTTCGGTAATTAGAACAGAATCAGAGCTCATGCAGCTAAAAGCGACGTGGGACTCGCCTATGCCGGGCTGCGTGCGCACGGCGGACAGCAGCGTGTTCAGCGTGACGCTGCGGGAGTTCTGCGTGCCGCTGCTGGCGCTGGGCGCGGGAGCGGTCGCGGCTGCCGCAGTACTCGCGGCCGAGCTGGCCTTGTGCAGGGGGAGGGGGGGACACTTCACTCATTCACCGACGTGGCCAACTTTTAGAGCGATGAGCGTTGAATAAAAATGTGTTATTGAAAGTGCTTAACACATAGGTATCAGCCTCTCTTGCTAGACACATTTATGATTTCCTTACCTACGACATTCGCAATAGAATTTTGGACTTAATAAAGTAAAAAGTGGCTTGGAAGGCGTTCGAAAGAAGCACTACCAACAATGAACACAGGATTAAAAAAAAACTAATTTTACCACAAAACAAATACCACATAACTGTTTTTGTAACATATTCTGTGTACAATAAAGTTATTTACTACTACTACAAATTACAAGTAATATTACAAACGGACGTCTCTTTTCTGTCTCTCTTACTAGAAAGAGGACTTTAATTTTGTATTATTAGTTGTAATTTGTTATGCAATAGGGCCCCGATTGATGTTGTTAAGCTAGAAAAAATTTTTGAAAGTTGGTTTAGTAAGTTACTCCCAATTATTCTATTTGTCCGTTTTCTTTCTACATCCTTTGCATGTTTATTAGTAAACCCGCGATTTTTACGGTAATTAGAACAGAATCAGGATGCTTAGCCAAGTTGCCAATCGCTAGCATTTAATCGTCAATCGTAAGCGAAAGGCAGCTAACTGTCTTTGTCGCACTAATATGAAAGAGTGACAGAGAGGGAAAACTACGATATGCTACCAAGCGCTAGCGATTGGCAACTTGGCTAAGCACCCTGGGCTCATGTAGCGTCCAAAAGCGACGTGGGACTCGCCTATGCCGGGCTGCGTGCGCACGGCGGACAGCAGCGTGTTCAGCGTGACGCTGCGGGAGTTCTGCGTGCCGCTGCTGGCGCTGGGCGCGGGAGCGGTCGCGGCTGCCGCAGTACTCGCGGCCGAGCTGGCCTTGTGCAGGGGGAGGGGGGGACACTTCACTCATTGACTGACGTGGGTAATTTTTAGAACGATGAGCATTGAATAAAAATTTGTCATGTGCTGTCATTATCAGTCTCTCTTCTCTTGACCCATTTACAGATTTCTCACCTACGAGCTACGTACGCATTTCGGAACTTAATAAAGTAAAAAGTCACTTAGAAGGCGTTCGAAGGAAGAACTACCAGGGTCGTGTTTTATAAAGTTACAATTTACAATTTCGCTGTTTGCCTCTCTTTCTAGCCAATATGTGCGTGCGTTAGAGAGGCAAACAGCGAAATTGTAAATTGTAACTTTATAAAATGCGACCCAGCAATGAATGCAGGATTGAAAAAAGCTAATTTAGACTAGCTTGGGCCTATTGCATAACAAATTACAAATAATATTACAAGGGGAAGTCTCTTTCTAGTAAGAGAGATAGAAAAGAGACTTCCGCTAATTACTTATAATTTGTTCTGCAATAGACCCCTGGTGGTATAAATTAACTATTTTGTTGAAGTACCTAAGAGTTTTTTTTTAGAAAGAGAGATAGAAAAGAGACTTCCGCTTGTAATTACTTGTAGTTTGTTTTGCAATGGATCCCTGATTGATGTTGTCAAGCTAGAAAAATGTATTTACCTGAGAAAATGACTCCCAATTTTCCTATTTAGAATTGTCAGCTTTTTTGGGTTATTAGTAAACCCGCCATTTTTGCGGTAAGAACAGAATCAGGGCTCATGCAGCTAAAAGCGACGTGGGACTCGCCTATGCCGGGCTGCGTGCGCACGGCGGACAGCAGCGTGTTCAGCGTGACGCTGCGGGAGTTCTGCGTGCCGCTGCTGGCGCTGGGCGCGGGAGCGGTCGCGGCTGCCGCAGTACTCGCGGCCGAGCTGGCCTTGTGCGGGGGGAGGGGGGGGACACTTCACTCATTCACCGACGTGGCCAACTTTTAGAGCGATGAGCAATGAATGAAAATGTGTCCAAGCGCTCTCATTATCAGTATCTCTTGACACATTTACAGATTTCTTACCTACGAGCTACGAGCATTTCGGAACTTAATAAAGTAAAAAGTGACTTAGAAAGCGTTCGAAGGAAGAACTACCATCAATGAACACAGCGTTGAAAAAAAGCTTATTTAGACTAGCTTGGGCCTATTGCATAACAAATTACAAATAATATTAGGTACAAGGGGAAGTCTCTTTCTAGTAAGAGAGTAAGAAAAGAGACTTCCGCTTGTAATTACTTGTAATTTGTTCTGCAATAGACCCCTGGTGGTCTAAATTAGCTATTTTGTTTAAGTAAGAGTTTTTTTTTAGAAAGAGAGATAGAAAAGAGACTCCCGCTTGTAATTACTTGTAGTTTTCTAATGGATCCCTAATTGATGTTGTCAAGCTAGAAAAAAGTAGAAAGTTAACTGAGTAAATGACTCCCAATTTTCCTATTTAGAATTGTCAGCTTTTTTTGGGTTATTAGTAAACCCGCCATTTTTGCGGTAATTAGAACAGAATCAGGGCTCATGCAGCTAAAAGCGACGTGGGACTCGCCTATGCCGGGCTGCGTGCGCACGGCGGACAGCAGCGTGTTCAGCGTGACGCTGCGGGAGTTCTGCGTGCCGCTGCTGGCGCTGGGCGCGGGAGCGGTCGCGGCTGCCGCAGTACTCGCGGCCGAGCTGGCCTTGTGCAGGGGGAGGGGGGGACACTTCACTCATTCACCGACGTGGCCAACTTTTAGAACGATGGGCGTTGAATAAAAATGTGTCAAGCGCTCTCATTATCAGTATCTCTTGACACATTTACAGATTTCTTACCTACGAGCTACGAGCATTTCGGAACTTAATAAAGTAAAAAGTGACTTAGAAGGCGTTCGAAGGAAGAACTACCAGCAATGAACACAGGATTGAAAAAAAGCTAATTTATATAGCTTGGGCCTATTGCATAACAAATTACAAATAATATTACAAGGGGAAGTAGAAAAGAGACTTCCACTTGTAATTACTTGTAATTTGTTCTGCAATAGACCCAAGCTAGTCTAAATTAGCTTTTTTTCAATCCCCTGGTGGTCTAAATTAGCTATTTTGTTTAAGTAAGAGGTTTTTGTAGAAAGAGAGATAGAAAAGAGACTTCCGCTTGTAATTACTTGTAGTTTGTTTTCTAATGGATCCTGATTGATGTTGTCAAGCTAGAAAATTGTAGAAAGTTACCTGAGTAAATTACTCCCAATTTTCCTATTTAGAATTGTCAGCTTTTTTTGGGTTATTAGTAAACCCGCCATTTTTGTGGTAATTAGAACAGAATCAAAGCTCATGCAGCTAAATGCGACGTGGGACTCGCCTATGCCGGGCTGCGTGCGCACGGCGGACAGCAGCGTGTTCAGCGTGACGCTGCGGGAGTTCTGCGTGCCGCTGCTGGCGCTGGGCGCGGGAGCGGTCGCGGCTGCCGCAGTACTCGCGGCCGAGCTGGCCTTGTGCAGGGGGAGGGGGGGACACTTCACTCATTCACCGACGTGGCCAACTTTTAGAACGATGGGCGTTGAATAAAAATGTGTCAAGCGCTCTCATTATCAGTATCTCTTGACACATTTACAGATTTCTTACCTACGAGCTACGAGCATTTCGGAACTTAATAAAGTAAAAAGTGACTTAGAAGGCGTTCGAAGGAAGAACTACCAGCAATGAACACAGGATTGAAAAAAAGCTAATTTATATAGCTTGGGCCTATTGCATAACAAATTACAAATAATATTACAAGGGGAAGTAGAAAAGAGACTTCCACTTGTAATTACTTGTAATTTGTTCTGCAATAGACCCAAGCTAGTCTAAATTAGCTTTTTTTCAATCCCCTGGTGGTCTAAATTAGCTATTTTGTTTAAGTAAGAGGTTTTTGTAGAAAGAGAGATAGAAAAGAGACTTCCGCTTGTAATTACTTGTAGTTTGTTTTCTAATGGATCCTGATTGATGTTGTCAAGCTAGAAAATTGTAGAAAGTTACCTGAGTAAATTACTCCCAATTTTCCTATTTAGAATTGTCAGCTTTTTTTGGGTTATTAGTAAACCCGCCATTTTTGTGGTAATTAGAACAGAATCAAAGCTCATGCAGCTAAATGCGACGTGGGACTCGCCTATGCCGGGCTGCGTGCGCACGGCGGACAGCAGCGTGTTCAGCGTGACGCTGCGGGAGTTCTGCGTGCCGCTGCTGGCGCTGGGCGCGGGAGCGGTCGCGGCTGCCGCAGTACTCGCGGCCGAGCTGGCCTTGTGCAGGGGGAGGGGGGGACACTTCACTCATTCACCGACGTGGACAACTTTTAGAACGATGGGCGTTGAATGAAAATGTGACAAGCGCTCTCATTATCAGTATCTCTTGACACATTTATGGATTTCTTAACTGCGAGCTACGTACGCACTAGAATTTTGGAACTTAAAAGTGACTTGAAAGTTAGACCGCCGGGGCCTTGCAGAACAAATTACAAGTAATATTACAAGCGGGTGTCCAATGGATGCGGACAGCTCACGACCGATCTTAGTGGAACTCTCTAGGGGAGGCCTATGTCCAGCAGTGGACGTCAATTGGCTGATGATGATGATGACTACAAGCGGAAGTTTATTTTCTATTTCTCTTAGTATAAAGAGACTTCAGTTTGTATTATTAGTTGTGATATGTTATGCAATAGGCCCCTGATCGATGTTGTTAAGCTCGAAATTTTTTGAAAGTTACTTCAGTAAATTACTCCCAATTTTATTCTATTTGTCTGTTTTCTTTCTACATCCTTAGCAAGTTTATTAGTAAACCCGCATTTTTGCGGTAATTAGAACAGAATCAGGGCTCATACAGCTAAAAGCGACGTGGGACTCGCCTATGCCGGGCTGCGTGCGCACGGCGGACAGCAGCGTGTTCAGCGTGACGCTGCGGGAGTTCTGCGTGCCGCTGCTGGCGCTGGGCGCGGGAGCGGTCGCGGCTGCCGCAGTACTCGCGGCCGAGCTGGCCTTGTGCAGGGGGAGGGGGGGACACTTCACTCATTCACCGACGTGGGCTACTTTTAGAGCGATGAGCATTGAATAAAAATGTGACAAGCGCTCTCATTATCAGTATCTCTTGACACATTTACAGATTTCTTACCTACAAGCTACGAGAATTTCAGAACTTAATAAAGTAAAAAGTGACTTAGAAGGCGTTCGAAAGAAGTACTACCAGCAATGAACACCGGATTAAAAAAAACTAATTTTACCACAAAACAAATACCTACCACATAACTGTTTTTGTAACATATTCTGTGTACAATAAAGTGATTTACTACTACTACAAATTACAAGTAGGTAATATTACAAGCGGACGTCCCTTTTCTACCTCTCTTACTAGAAAGAGACTTTCATTTGTATTATTAGTTGTAATTTGTGATGCGATAAGCCCCTGATCGATGTTGTTAAGCTAGAAAATTTTAGAAGGTTACTTTAGTAAATTACTCCCAATTGTTCTATTTGTCTGTTTTCTTTCTACATCCCTTGCATGTTTATTAGTAAACCCGCCATTTCTGCGGTAAGAACAGAATCAAGGCTAATACAGCTAAAAGCGACGTGGGACTCGCCTATGCCGGGCTGCGTGCGCACGGCGGACAGCAGCGTGTTCAGCGTGACGCTGCGGGAGTTCTGCGTGCCGCTGCTGGCGCTGGGCGCGGGAGCGGTCGCGGCTGCCGCAGTACTCGCGGCCGAGCTGGCCGCGTGCAGGGGGAGGGGGGGACACTTCACTCATTCACCGACGTGGCCAACTTTTAGAACGATGAGCTTTGAATGAAAATGTGACAAGCGCTCTCATTATCAGTATCTCTTGACACATTTACGGATTTCTTACCTGCGAGCTACGTACGCACTAGAATTTTGGAACTTGTAAAAAGTGACTTGAAAGTTAGACCACGGGGCCTATTGCAGAACAAATTACAAGTAATATTACAAGTGGAAGTTTATTTTCTATTTCTCTTAGTGTTAAGAGACTTCAGTTTGTATTATTAGTTGTGATTTGTTATGCAATAGGCCCCTGATCGATGTTGTTAAGCTAGAAAATTTTTGAAAGTTACTTTATTAAATTACTCCCAATTGTTCTATTTGTCCGTTTTCTTTCTACATCCTTTGCATGTTTATTAGTAAACCCGCCATTTTTGCGGTAATTAGAACAGAATCAGGGCTCATGCAGCTAAAAGCGACGTGGGACTCGCCTATGCCGGGCTGCGTGCGCACGGCGGACAGCAGCGTGTTCAGCGTGACGCTGCGGGAGTTCTGCGTGCCGCTGCTGGCGCTGGGCGCGGGAGCGGTCGCGGCTGCCGCAGTACTCGCGGCCGAGCTGGCCTTGTGCAGGGGGAGGGGGGGACACTTCACTCATTCACCGACGTGGGTAAATTTTAGAACGATGAGCATTGAATGAAAATGTGTCAAGAGTTCTCATTATATAGGTATCAGCCTCTCTTGCTAGACACATTTATGTTTTCTTTACCTACGACATTCGCACTAGAATTTAGGACTTAATAAAGTAAAAAGTGGCTTGAAAGGCTTTCGAAAGAAGCACTACCAGCAATGAACACCGGATTAAAAAGTAATTTTACCACAAAACAAAATACCACATAAGCATAACTGTTTTTGTAACATATTTTGTGTACAATAATGTGATTTACTACTACTACATATTACAAGTAATATTACAAGCGGACGTCTCTTTTCTATCTCTCTTACTAGAAAGAGACTTTAATTTGTATTATTAGTTGTGATTTGTTATACAATAGGCCCCTGATCGATGTTGTTAAACTAGAAAATTTTTGAAAGTTACAAGTAATATTACAAGCGGAAGTTTATTTTCTATTTCTCTTACTATGAAGAGACTTAGTTTGTATTATTAGTTGTGATTTGTTATGCAATAGGCCCCTGATCGATGTTGTTAAGCTAGAAAATTTTTGAAAGTTACTTGAGTAAATTACTCCCAATTGTTCTATTTGTCCGTTTTCTTTCTACATCCTTTGCATGTTTATTAGTAAACCCGCCATTTCTGCGGTAAGAACAGAATCAAGGCTCATGCAGCTAAAAGCGACGTGGGACTCGCCTATGCCGGGCTGCGTGCGCACGGCGGACAGCAGCGTGTTCAGCGTGACGCTGCGGGAGTTCTGCGTGCCGCTGCTGGCGCTGGGCGCGGGAGCGGTCGCGGCGGCCGCAGTACTCGCGGCCGAGCTGGCCTTGTGCAGGGGGAGGGGGGGACACTTCACTCATTCACCGACGTGGCCAACTTTTAGAATGATGAGCGTTGAATAAAAATGTGACAAGCGCTCTCATTATCATCTCTTGACACATTTACAGATTTCTTACCTACGAGCTACGAGCATTTCGGAACTTAATAAAGTAAAAAGTGACTTAGAAGGCGTTCAAACTACCAGCAATGAACACAGGATTGAAAAAAGCTAATTTAGGCTAGCTTGGGCCTATTGCATCACAAATTACAAATATTATTACAAGGGGAAGTCTCTTTCTAGTAAGAGAGATAGAAAAGAGACTTTTACTTGTAATTACTTGTAGTTTGTTTTCTAATGGATCCCTGATTGATGTTGTCAAGCTAGAAAAATGTAGCAAGTTACCTGAGTAAATGACTCCCAGTTTTCCTATTTAGAATTGTCAGCTCTTTTGGGTTATTAGTAAACCCGCCATTTTGTCGGTAATTAGAACAGAATCAGGGCTCATGCAGCTAAAAGCGACGTGGGACTCGCCTATGCCGGGCTGCGTGCGCACGGCGGACAGCAGCGTGTTCAGCGTGACGCTGCGGGAGTTCTGCGTGCCGCTGCTGGCGCTGGGCGCGGGAGCGGTCGCGGCTGCCGCAGTACTCGCGGCCGAGCTGGCCTTGTGCAGGGGGAGGGGGGGACACTTCACTCATTCACCGACGTGGGCTACTTTTAGAACGATGAGCGTTGAATGAAAATGTGTCAAGCGCTCTCATTATCATCTCTTGACACATTTACAGATTTCTTACCTACGAGCTACGTACGCATTTCGGAACTTAATAAAGTAGAAAGTGACTTAGAAGGCGTTCGAACTACCAGCAATGAACACAGGATTGAAAAAAAGTTAATTTAGACTAGCTTGGGCCTATTGCATAACAAATTACAAATTATATTACAAGGGGAAGTCTCTTTCTAGTAAGAGAGATAGAAAAGAGACTTTTACTTGCAAGTTGTTGTAGTAGGTTTTTTTTTTTTTTTAAGAGAGATAGAAAAGAGACTTCCGCTTGTAATTACTTGTAATTTGTTCTGCAGGTGGTCTAAATTAGCTATTTTGTTTAAGTAAGAGGTTTTTTTTTAGAAAGAGAGATCGAAAAGAGACTTCCGCTAGTAATTACTTGTAGTTTGTTTTCTATTGGATCCCTGATTGATGTTGTCAAGCTAGAAAAATGTAGAAAGTTACCTGAGTAAATGACTCTCAATTTTCATATTTAGAATTGTCAGCTTTTTTTAGGTTTTTAGTAAACCCACCATTTTTTCGGTAATTAGAACAGAATCAGGGCTCATGCAGCTAAAAGCGACGTGGGACTCGCCTATGCCGGGCTGCGTGCGCACGGCGGACAGCAGCGTGTTCAGCGTGACGCTGCGGGAGTTCTGCGTGCCGCTGCTGGCGCTGGGCGCGGGAGCGGTCGCGGCTGCCGCAGTACTCGCGGCCGAGCTGGCCTTGTGCAGGGGGAGGGGGGTACACTTCACTCATTCACCGACGTGGGTAAATTTTAGAGCGATGAGCGTCGAATAAAAATGTGACAAGCGCTCTCATTATCAGTATCTCTAGACACATTTACGGATTTCTTACCTGCGAGCTACGTACGCACTAGAAAAAGTAACTTGAAAGTTAGACCACCGGGGCCTATTGTAGAACAAATTACAAGTAATATTACAAGCGGGTGTCCAATGGATGCGGACAGCTCACGATTGATCTTTGTGGAACTCTCTTCGGGAGGCTTATGTCCAGCAGTGGACGTCAATTGGATGCCGTTTTGCAATAATGCGTCAACCCACATCCATTTTGCAATAAAATGTCAACTTTAATTAGTAATTTATAGAATTGAGTTTTAAATAGCATCCAATTGGCTGATGATGATGATGACTACAAGCGGAAATTTATTTTCTATATCTCTTAGTATTAAAGAGACTTCAGTTTGTATTATTAGTTGTGATTTGTTATGCCATAGGCCCCTGATCGATGTTGTTAAGCTAGAAAAAATTTGAAAGTTACTTGAGTAAATTACTCCCAATTTTGTTCTATTTGTATGTTTTCTTTCTACATCCCTTGGAGGTTTATTAGTAAACCCGCCATTTTTGCGGTAATTAGAACAGAATCAAGGCTCATGCAGCTAAAAGCGACGTGGGACTCGCCTATGCCGGGCTGCGTGCGCACGGCGGACAGCAGCGTGTTCAGCGTGACGCTGCGGGAGTTCTGCGTGCCGCTGCTGGCGCTGGGCGCGGGAGCGGTCGCGGCTGCCGCAGTACTCGCGGCCGAGCTGGCCTTGTGCAGGGGGAGGGGGGTACACTTCACTCATTCACCGACGTGGCCAACTTTTAGAACGATGGGCGTTGAATGAAAATGTGTCAAGCGCTCTCATTATCAGTATCTCTTGACACATTTACGGATTTCTTACCTACGAGCTACGTACGCATTTCGGAACTTAATAAAGTAAAAAGTGACTTAGAAGGCGTTCGAAGGCAGAACTACCAGCAATGAACACAGAATTGAAAAAAGCTAATTTAGACTAGCTTTTTTTTATGTTGGCACAACAAAGTGGCTCCACTTCACCTGATCGTAAGTGAAAAGTAGAGCCCAAGTAATTACAAGCGGAAGTCTCTTTCTAGTAAGAGAGATAGAAAAGAGACTTCCGCTTGTAATTACTTGTAATTTGTTCTGCAATAGACCCAAGTTAGTCTAAGTTAGCTTTTTTTCAATCCCCTGGTGGTCTAAATTAGCTATTTTGTTTAAGTAAGAGTTTTTTTTTAGAAAGAGAGATAGAAAAGAGACTTCCGCTTGTAATTACTTGTAGTTTGTTTTCTAATGGATCCCTAATTGATGTTGTCAAGCTAGAAAAATGTAGAAAGTTACCTGAGTAAATGACTCCCAATTTTCCTATTAAGAATTGTCAGCTTTTTTGGGTTATTAGTAAACCCGCCATTTTTGCGGTTAGAACAGAATCAAGGCTCATGCAGCTAAAAGCGACGTGGGACTCGCCTATGCCGGGCTGCGTGCGCACGGCGGACAGCAGCGTGTTCAGCGTGACGCTGCGGGAGTTCTGCGTGCCGCTGCTGGCGCTGGGCGCGGGAGCGGTCGCGGCTGCCGCAGTACTCGCGGCCGAGCTGGCCTTGTGCAGGGGGAGGGGGGGACACTTCACTCATTCACCACGTGGCCAACTTTTAGAACGATGAGCGTCGAATGAAAATGTGACAAGCGCTCTCATTATCAATATCTCCTGACAATTTTACGGATTTCTTACCTGCGAGCTACTTACGCACTAGAATGTTGGAATTTGTAAAAAGTGACTTGAAAGTTAGACCACCGGGGCCTAATGCAGAACAAATGACAAGTAATATTACAAGCGGGTGTCCAATGGATGCGGACAGCTCACGACCGATCTTTGTGGAACTCTCTGGGAGAGGCCTATGTCCAGCAGTGGACGTCAATTGGCTGATGATGATGATGACTACAAGCGGAAATCTTTTTTCTATTTGTCTTAGTATGAAGAGACTTCAGTTTGTATTATTAGTTATGATTTGTTATGCAATAGGCCTTATAGGCCCCTGATCGATGTTATCAAACTGGAAATTTTTTTAAAGTTGCCTGAGTAAATTACTCCCAATTTTGTTCTATTTGTCCGTTTTCTTTCTACATCCTTTGCATGTATATTAGTAAACCCACAATTTAAACGGTAAGAATAGAATCAAAGCTCACGCAGCTAAAAGCGACGTGGGACTCGCCTATGCCGGGCTGCGTGCGCACGGCGGACAGCAGCGTGTTCAGCGTGACGCTGCGGGAGTTCTGCGTGCCGCTGCTGGCGCTGGGCGCGGGAGCGGTCGCGGCTGCCGCAGTACTCGCGGCCGAGCTGGCCTTGTGCAGGGGGAGGGGGGGGACACTTCACTCATTCACCGACGTGGCCAACTTTTAGAACGATGGGCGTTGAATAAAAATGTTTCCAAGCGCTCTCATTATCAGTATCTCTTGACACATTTGCGGATTTCTTACCTTCGAGCTACGTACGCACTAGAATTTTGAAACTTGTTAAAAGTGACTTGAAAGTTAGACCACCGGGGCCTTTTGCAGAACAAATTACAAGTAATATTATAAGCGGAAGTTTATTTTCTATTACTCTTAGGACTGATTTTTCAATCCCCAGTTAATAGTACCTGTCAAATAAATGTTAACCCTGTCCTTTTTTGACTGATGATTTTAGAAAAGGATGGAGATAATTTTAACTAATGGATAGGTTTATTTGGCGATTGAAAAATCACCCCTTAGTATAAAGAGACTTCGGTTAGTATTATTAGTTGTGATTTGTTATGCAATAGGCCCCTGATCGATGTTGATAAGCTAGAAATTTTTTGAAAGTGAGTAAATTACTCTCAATTGTTCTGTTTGTCAGTTTTCTTTCTACATCCTTTGCATGTTTATTAGTAAACCCGCCATTTTTGCGGTAATTAGAACATAATCAAAGCTCATGCAGCTAAAAGCGACGTGGGACTCGCCTATGCCGGGCTGCGTGCGCACGGCGGACAGCAGCGTGTTCAGCGTGACGCTGCGGGAGTTCTGCGTGCCGCTGCTGGCGCTGGGCGCGGGAGCGGTCGCGGCTGCCGCAGTACTCGCGGCCGAGCTGGCCTTGTGCAGGGGGAGGGGGGGGACACTTCACTCATTCACCGACGTGGGCAACTTTTAGAACGATGAGCGTTGAATGAAAATGTGTCAAGCGCTCTCATTATCAGTATCTGTTGACACATTTACAGATTTCTTACCTACGAGCTACGTACGCATTTCGGAACTTAATAAAGTAAAAAGTGACTTAGAAGGCGTTCGAAGGAAGAACTACCAGCAATGAACACAGGATTGAAAAAAAAGCTAATTTAGACTAGCTTGGGCCTATTGAATGCAATAGGCCTATCTCTATATATGCCTATATCTATTCTATCTCTCTTACTAGAAAGAGACTTCCCCTTGTAATATTATTTGTAATTTGTCATTACAAATTACAAATAATATTACAAGGGGAAGTCTCTTTCTAGTAAGAGAGATAGAAAAGAGACTTCCGCTTGTAATTACTTGTAATTTGTTCTGCAATAGACCCCTGGTGGTCTAAATTAGCTATTTTGTTTAAGTAAGAGTTTTTTTATAAAGAGAGATAGAAAAGAGACTTCCGCTTGTAATTACTTGTAGTTTGTTTTCCAATGGATCCCTGATTGATGTTGTCAAGCTAGAAAATGTAGAAAGTTACCTGAGTAAATGACTCCCAATTTTCCTATTTAGAATTGTCAGCTTTTTTTGGGTTATTAGTAAACCCGCCATTTTTGCGGTAATTAGAACAGAATCATGGCTAATACAGCTAAAAGCGACGTGGGACTCGCCTATGCCGGGCTGCGTGCGCACGGCGGACAGCAGCGTGTTCAGCGTGACGCTGCGGGAGTTCTGCGTGCCGCTGCTGGCGCTGGGCGCGGGAGCGGTCGCGGCTGCCGCAGTACTCGCGGCCGAGCTGGCCTTGTGCAGGGGGAGGGGGGGACACTTCACTCATTCACCGACGTGGGCAACTTTTAGAACGATGAGCATTGAATGAAAATGTGTCAAAGCGCTCTCATTATCAGTATCTGTTGACACATTTACGGATTTCTTACCTACGAGCTACGTACGCATTTCGGAACTTAATAAAGTAAAAAGTGACTTAGAAGGCGTTTGAAGGAAGAACTACCATCAATGAACACAGCGTTGAAAAAAAGCTTATTTAGACTAGCTTGGGCCTATTGCATAACAAATAATATTACAAGGGGAAGTCTCTTTCTAGTAAGAGAGATAGAAAAGAGACTTCCGCTTGTAATTACTTGTAATTTGTTCTGCAATAGACCCCTGGTGGTCTAAATTAGCTATTTTGTTTTGAGTAAGAGTTTTTATAAAAAGAGAGATAGTAAAGAGACTTCCGCTTGTAATTACTTGTAATTTGTTCTGTAGTAGACCCGGTCTAAATTAGCTATTTTGTTTAAGTAAGTAAGAGTTTTTTTTTAGAAAGAGAGATAGTAAAGAGACTTCCGCTTGTAATTACTTGTAGTTTGTTTTCCAATGGATCCCTGATTCATGTTGTCAAGCTAGAAAAATGTAGAAAGTTACCTCAGTAAATGACTCCCAATTTGCCTAATTAGAATTGTCAGCTTTTTTGGGTTATAGTAAACCCGCCATTTTTGCGGTAAGAACAGAATCAGGGCTCATGCAGCGAAAAGCGACGTGGGACTCGCCTATGCCGGGCTGCGTGCGCACGGCGGACAGCAGCGTGTTCAGCGTGACGCTGCGGGAGTTCTGCGTGCCGCTGCTGGCGCTGGGCGCGGGAGCGGTCGCGGCTGCCGCAGTACTCGCGGCCGAGCTGGCCTTGTGCAGGGGGAGGGGGGGACACTTCACTCATTCACCGACGTGGCCAACTTTTAGAACGATGAGCGTTGAATAAAAATGTGACAAGCGCTCTCATTATCAGTATCTCTTGACACATTTACGGATTTCTTACCTGCGAGCTACGTACGCATTTCGGAATTTAATAAAGTAAAAAGTGACTTAAAAGGCGTTCGAAGGAAGAACTACCAGCAATGAACACAGTATTGAAAAACAGCTAATTTAGACTAGCTTGGGTCTATTGCATAACAAATTACAAATAATATTCCAAGGGGAAGTCTCTTTCTAGTAACAGAGATAGAAAAGAGACTTCCGCTTGAAATTACTTGTAATTTGTTCTGCAATAGACCCCTGGTGGTCTAAATTAGCTATTTTGTTTAAGTAAGAGTTTTTTTTAGAAAGAGATCGAAAAGAGACTTCCGCTTGTAATTACTTGTAGTTTGTTTTCTAATGGATCCCTGATTGATGTTGTCATGCTAGAAAAATGTAGAAAGTTACCTGAGTAAATGACTCCCAATTTTCCTATTTAGAATTGTCAGCTTTTTTTAGGTTATTAGTAAACCCGCCATTTTTGCGGTAATTAGAACAGAATCAGGGCTCATGCAGCTAAAAGCGACGTGGGACTCGCCTATGCCGGGCTGCGTGCGCACGGCGGACAGCAGCGTGTTCAGCGTGACGCTGCGGGAGTTCTGCGTGCCGCTGCTGGCGCTGGGCGCGGGAGCGGTCGCGGCTGCCGCAGTACTCGCGGCCGAGCTGGCCTTGTGCAGGGGGAGGGGGGGACACTTCACTCATTCACCGACGTGGGTAATTTTTAGAACGATGAGCTTTGAATGAAAATGTGTCAAGCGCTTTCATTATACAGGGTGTTTTTTTTTCGACCGTTCAAATTCTACGTAGTGAATGTGTAAGTCATACTCACCAACTTTTACTATGGGGACAACGTCGAAATCGCGAAAAAAAAATCAGCTGTTTCATACAAATTGGCGGCATTACGCCGGCCGAAATGTATGAAACAGCTGATTTTTTTTTCGCGATTTCCACTTTGTCCCCATAGTAAAAGTTGGTCAGTATGACCTACACATTCACTACGTAGAATTTGAACGGTCGAAAAAAAACACCCTGTATAGGTATCAGCCTCTCTTGCTAGACACATTTATGATTTCCTTACCTACGACATTCGCACTAGAATTTTGGACTTAAGTAAAAAGTGGCTTGGAAGGCGTTCGAAGGAAGATCTACCAGGGTCGCATTTTATAAAGTTACAATTTACAATTTCGCTGTTTGCCTCTCTAACGCACGTACATATTGGCTAGAAAGAGAGGCAAACAGCGAAATTGTAAATTGTAACTTTATAAAACGCGACCCAGTAATGAACACAGGATTGAAAAAAGCTAATTTAAACTAGCTTGGGCCTATTGTATAACAAAATTACAAATAGTAATAAGCGGAAGTCTCTTTTCTATCTCTCTTACTAGAAAGATACTTCCGCTTATTACTATTTGTAATTTGTTCTGCAATGGACCCAAGCTAGTCTAAATTAGCTTTTTTTCAATCCCCTGGTGGTCTAAATTAGCTATTTTCTTTAAGTAAGAATTTTTTGTAGAAAGAGAGATAGAAAAGAGACTTCCGCTTGTAATTACTTGTAGTTTGTTTTCTAATGGATCCCTGATTGATGTTGTCAAGCTAGAAAAATGTAGAAAGTTACCTGAGTAAATGACTTCCAATTTTCCTATTTAGAATTGTCAGTTTTTTTTTTGGTTATTAGTAAACCCGCCATTTTTGCGGTAATTAGAACAGAATCAGGGCTCATGCAGCTAAAAGCGACGTGGGACTCGCCTATGCCGGGCTGCGTGCGCACGGCGGACAGCAGCGTGTTCAGCGTGACGCTGCGGGAGTTCTGCGTGCCGCTGCTGGCGCTGGGCGCGGGAGCGGTCGCGGCTGCCGCAGTACTCGCGGCCGAGCTGGCCTTGTGCAGGGGGAGGGGGGGACACTTCACTCATTCACCGACGTGGCCAACTTTTAGAACGATGAGCTTTGAATAAAAATGTGTCAAGCGCTCTCATTATCAGTGTCTCTTGACACATTTACGGATTTCTTACCTGCGAGCTACGAGCATTTCGGAACTTAATAAAGTAAAAAGTGACTTAGAAGGCGTTCGAAGGAAGAACTTACCAGCAATGAACACAGGATTGAAAAAAGCTAATTTAGACTAGCTTGGGCCTATTGCATAACAAATTACAAATAATAATACAAGGGGAAGTCTCTTTCTAGTAAAAGAGATAGAAAAGAGACTTCCGCTTGTAATTACCTACTAACAATTTGTTCTGCAATAGACCCCTGGGTCGCGTTTTATAAAGTTACAATTTACAATTTCGCTGTTTGCCTCTCTTTCTAGCCAATATGTGCGTGCGTTAGAGAGGCAAACAGCGAAATTGTAACTTTATAAAACGCGACCCTGGTGGTCTAAATTAGCTATTTTGTTTAAGTAAGAGTTTTTTTTAGAAAGAGAGATAGAGAAGAGACTTTCGCTTGAAATTACTTGTAGTTTGTTTTGCAATGGATCCCAGATTGATGTTGTCAAGCTAGAAAAATGTAGAAAGTTACCTGAGTAAATGACTCCCAATTTTCCTATTTAGAATTGTCAGCTTTTTTTAGGTTATTAGTAAACCCGCCATTTTTGCGATAATTAGAACAGAATCAAAGCTCATGCAGCTAAAAGCGACGTGGGACTCGCCTATGCCGGGCTGCGTGCGCACGGCGGACAGCAGCGTGTTCAGCGTGACGCTGCGGGAGTTCTGCGTGCCGCTGCTGGCGCTGGGCGCGGGAGCGGTCGCGGCTGCCGCAGTACTCGCGGCCGAGCTGGCCTTGTGCAGGGGGAGGGGGGGACACTTCACTCATTCACCGACGTGGCCAACTTTTAGAACGATGAGCGTTGAATGAAAATGTGTTAAGCGCTTTCATTATATAGGTATCAGCCTCTCTTGCTAGACACATTTATGATTTCCTTACCTACGACATTCGCACTAGAATTTTGGACTTAATAAAGTAAAAAATGGCTTGGAAGGCGTTCGAAAGAAGCACTACCAGCAATTAATACCGGATTTAAAAAAATAAACTAATTTTACCACAAAACAAATACCACATAATTGTTTTTGTAGCATATTCTGTGTACAATAAAGTGATTTACTACTACTACAAATTACAAGTAATATTACAAGCGGACGTCTCTTTTCTGTCTCTCTTACTAGAAAGAGACTTTAATTTGTAGTAGGCCCCTGATCGATGTTGTTAAGCTAGAAACAATTTGAAAGTTACTTGAGTAGGTTACCTAAATTACTCCCAATAGTTCTATTTGTCCGTTTTCTTTCTACATCCTTTGCATGTTTATTAGTAAACCCGCCATTTCTGCGGTAATTAGAACAGAATCAGGGCTCATGCAGCTAAAAGCGACGTGGGACTCGCCTAAGCCGGGCTGCGTGCGCACGGCGGACAGCAGCGTGTTCAGCGTGACGCTGCGGGAGTTCTGCGTGCCGCTGCTGGCGCTGGGCGCGGGAGCGGTCGCGGCTGCCGCAGTACTCGCGGCCGAGCTGGCCTTGTGCAGGGGGAGGGGGGTGCACTTCACTCATTCACCGACGTGGGCTACTTTTAGAGCGATGAGCGTTGAATGAAAATGTGTCATTATATAGGTATCAGCCTCTCTTGCTAGACACATTTATGATTTCCTTACCTATGACATTCGCACTAGAATTTTGGACTTAATAAAGTAAAAAGTGGCTTGGAAAGCGTTCGAAAGAAGCACTACCAGCAATGAACACCGGATTAAAAAAAACTAATTTTACCACAAAACAAATACCACATAACTGTTTTTGTAACATATTCTGTGTATAATAAAGTGATTTACTACTCCTACAAATTACAAGTAATATTACAAGCGGACGTCTCTTTTCTATCTCTCTTACTAGAAAGAGACTTTAATTTGTATTATTAGTTGTAATTTGTTATGCAATGTGGCCCCGATTGATGTTGTCAAGCTAAGAAAATGTAGTAAGTTACCTGAGTAAATGACTCCCAATTTTTGCGGTAATTAGAACAGAATCAAAGCTCATGCAGCTAAAAGCGACGTGGGACTCGCCTATGCCGGGCTGCGTGCGCACGGCGGACAGCAGCGTGTTCAGCGTGACGCTGCGGGAGTTCTGCGTGCCGCTGCTGGCGCTGGGCGCGGGAGCGGTCGCGGCTGCCGCAGTACTCGCGGCCGAGCTGGCCTTGTGCAGGGGGAGGGGGGGGACACTTCACTCATTCACCGACGTGGGCAACTTTTAGAACGATGAGCATTGAATGAAAATGTGACAAGCGCTCTCATTATCAGTATCTCTTGACACATTTACAGATTTCTTGCCTACGAGCTACGTACGCATTTCGGAACTTAATAAAGTAAAAAGTGACTTGGAAGGCGTTCGAACTACCAGCAATGAACACAGGATTGAAAAAAAACTAATTTAGACTAGCTTGGGCCTATTGCATAACAAATTACAAATAATAATACAAGGATAAGTCTCTCTCTAGTAAGAGAGATAGAAAAGAAACTTCCGCTTGTAATTACTTGTAATTTGTTCTGCAATAGACCCCTGGGTCGCGTTTTATAAAGTTATAATTTACAATTTCGCTGTTTGCCTCTCTTTCTAGCCAATATGTGCGTGCGTTAGAGAGGCAAACAGCGAAATTGTAAATTGTAACTTTATAAAACGCGACCCTGGTGGTCTAAATTAGCTATTTTGTTTAAGTAACAGTTTCTTTTTAGAAAGAGAGATAGGAAAGAGACTTCCGCTTGTAATTACTTGTAGTTGGTTTTCTAATGGATCCCTGATTGATGTTGTCAAGCTAGAAAAATGTAGAAAATTACCTGAATAAATGACTCCCAATTTTCCTATTTAGAATTGTCAGCTTTTTTTGGGTTATTAGTAAACCCGCCATTTTTGCGGAAATTAGAACAGAATCAGGGCTCATGCAGCGAAAAGCGACGTGGGACTCGCCTATGCCGGGCTGCGTGCGCACGGCGGACAGCAGCGTGTTCAGCGTGACGCTGCGGGAGTTCTGCGTGCCGCTGCTGGCGCTGGGCGCGGGAGCGGTCGCGGCTGCCGCAGTACTCGCGGCCGAGCTGGCCTTGTGCAGGGGGAGGGGGGGACACTTCACTCATTCACCGACGTGGGCAACCTTTAGAGCGATGAGCGTTGAATAAAAATGTGTCAAGCGCTCTCATTATATAGGTAACAGCCTCTCTTGCTAGACACATTTATGATTTCCTTGCCTACGATATTCGCACTAGAATTTTGGACTTAATAAAGTAAAAAGTGGCTCGGAAGGCGTTCGAAAGAAGCACTACCAGCATTGAACACCGGATTAAAAAAAAAACTAATTTTACCACAAAACAAATACCACAACTGTTTTTGTAACATATTCTGTGTACAATAAAGTGATTTAGTTGTTAGTGATTTAGTGATGAATTTTGGAACTTGTAAAAAGTGACTTGAAAGTTAGACCCCCGGGGCCTATTACAGAACAAATTACAAGTAATATTATAAGCGGAAGTTTATTTTCTATTTCTCTTAGTATAAAGACTTCAGTTTGTATTATTAGTTGTGATTTGTAATGCCATAGGCCCCTGATCGATGTTGTAAAGCTAGTAAATTTTTGAAAGTTACTTGAGTAAATTACTCCCAATTGTTCTTTTTGTCCGTTTTCATTCTACATCCTTTGCATGTTTATTAGTAAACCCGCCATTTTTGCGGTAATTAGAACAGAATCAGGGCTCATGCAGCTAAAAGCGACGTGGGACTCGCCTATGCCGGGCTGCGTGCGCACGGCGGACAGCAGCGTGTTCAGCGTGACGCTGCGGGAGTTCTGCGTGCCGCTGCTGGCGCTGGGCGCGGGAGCGGTCGCGGCTGCCGCAGTACTCGCGGCCGAGCTGGCCTTGTGCAGGGGGAGGGGGGGACACTTCACTCATTCACCGACGTGGGCAACTTTTAGAACGATGAGCGTTGAATGAAAATGTGTCCAAGCGCTCTCATTATCAGTATCTGTTGACACATTTACGGATTTCTTACCTACGAGCTACGAGCATTTCGGAACTTAATAAAGTAAAACGTGACTTAAAAGGCGTTCGAAGCAAGAACTACTAGCAATTAACACAGGATTGAAAAACAGCTAATTTAGACTAACTTGGGCCGATTGCATAACAAATTACAAATAATATTATAAGGGGAAGTCTCTTTCTAGTAAGAGAGATAGAAAAGAGACTTCCGCTTGTAATTACTTGTAATTTTTCCTGCAATAGACCCCTGGTGGTCTAAATTAGCTATTTTGTTTAAGTAAGAGTTTTTTTAGAAAGAGAGATAGAAAAGAGACTTCCGCTTGTAATAACTTGTAGTTTGTTTTCTAATGGATCCCTGATTGATGTTGTCAAGCTAGAAAAATGTAGAAAGTTACCTGAGTAAATGAATCCCAATTTTCATATTTAGAATTGTCAGCTTTTTTGGGTTACTAGCAAACCCGCCATTTTTTGGGTAATTAGAACAGAATCAGGGTGCTTAGCCAAGTTGCCAATCTCTAGCGCTTAATTGTCAATCATAAACGAAAGACAGCTAGCTGTCTTTGTCGCACTAATATGCAAGAGTGACAGAGAGGGAAAACTACGATACGCTACCAAGCGCTAGCGATTGGCAACTTGGCTAAGCATCCAGGGATCATGCAGCGAAAAGCGACGTGGCTTGCGTGCGCACGGCGGACAGCAGCGTGTTCAGCGTGACGCTGCGGGAGTTCTGCGTGCCGCTGCTGGCGCTGGGCGCGGGAGCGGTCGCGGCTGCCGCAGTACTCGCGGCCGAGCTGGCCTTGTGCAGGGGGAGGGGGGTACACTTCACTCATTCACCGACGTGGCCAACTTTTAGAGCGATGAGCGTTGAATAAAAATGTGTCTAGTGCATTCATTATCAGCCTCGCTTGCTAGACACATTTATGATTTCCTTACCTACGACATTCGCACTAGATAATAAAGTAAAAAGTGGCTTGGAAGGCGTTCGAAAGAAGCACTACCAGCAATGAACACCGGATTTAAAAAAAAAACTAATTTTACCACAAAATAAATACCACATAACTGTTTTTGTAACATATTCTGTGTATAGCTCGTGAAATATAAATTGGTAACTTTCTACCTACATTATAGTAGAAATAAACATTCAATTTATATTTCCCGAACTATACAATAAAGTGATTTACTACTACTACAAATTACAAGTAATATTACAAGCGGACGTCTCTTTTCTATCTCTCTTACTAGAAAGAGACTTTAAGTTGTATTATTAGTTGTAATTTGTTATGCAACGGGGCCCCGATTGATGTTGTCAAACTAGGAAAATAAAGAAAGTTACCTGAGTAAATGACTCCCAATTCTCTTATTTGGAATTGTCAGCTTTTTTGCTACATCCTTTGCATATTTATTAGTAAACCCGCCATTTTTGCGGTAATTAGAACAGAATCAGGGCTCATGCAGCTAAAAGCGACGTGGGACCCGCCTATGCCGGGCTGCGTGCGCACGGCGGACAGCAGCGTGTTCAGCGTGACGCTGCGGGAGTTCTGCGTGCCGCTGCTGGCGCTGGGCGCGGGAGCGGTCGCGGCTGCCGCAGTACTCGCGGCCGAGCTGGCCTTGTGCAGGGGGAGGGGGGGACACTTCACTCATTCACCGACGTGGGCTACTTTTAGAACGATGGACGTTGAATGAAAATGTGTCCAAGCGCTCTCATTATCAGTATCTCTTGACACATTTACAGATTTCTTACCTACGAGCTACGTACGCATTTCGGAATTTAATGAAGTAAAAAGTGACTTAGAAGGCGTTCGAAGAAAGAACTACCAGTAATTAACACAGGATTGAAAAAAAGCTAATTTAGACTAGCTTTGGCCTATTGCATAACAAATTACAAATAATATTACAATGGGAAGTCTCTTTCTAGTAAGAGAGATAGAAAAGAGACTTCCGCTTGTAATTACTAGTAATTTGTTCTGCAATAGGCCCAAGCTAGTCTAAATTAGCTTTTTTTCAATCCCCTGGTGGTCTAAATTAGCTATTTTGAATAAGTAAGAATTTTTTGTAGAAAGAGAGATAGAAAAGAGACTTCCGCTTGTAATTACTTGTAATTTGTTCTGCAATAGTCCCAAGCTAGTCTAAATTAGCTTTTTTTCAATCCCCTGGTGGTCTAAATTAGCTATTTTGTTTAATTAAGAGTTTTTTTAGAAAGAGAGATAGAAAAGAGACTTCCGCTTGTAATTATTTGTAGTTTGTTTTCTAATGGATCCCTGATTGATGTTGTCAAGCTAGAAAAATGTAGAAAGTTACCTGAGTAAATGACTCCCAATTTTCCTATTTAGAATTTTTTTAGGTTATTAGTAAACCCGCCATTTTTGCGGTAATTAGAACAGAATGATGGCTCATACAGCTAAAAGCGACGTGGGACTCGCCTATGCCGGGCTGCGTGCGCACGGCGGACAGCAGCGTGTTCAGCGTGACGCTGCGGGAGTTCTGCGTGCCGCTGCTGGCGCTGGGCGCGGGAGCGGTCGCGGCTGCCGCAGTACTCGCGGCCGAGCTGGCCTTGTGCAGGGGGAGGGGGGGACACTTCACTCATTCACCGACGTGGCCAACTTTTAGAACGATGAGCTTTGAATGAAAATGTGTCAAGCGCTCTCATTATCATCTCTTGACACATTTACGGATTTCTTACCTGCGAGCTACGTACGCACTAGAATTTTGGAACTTGTAAAGTGACTTGAAAGTTAGACCACCGGGGCCTATTGCAGAACAAATTACAAGTAATATTACAAGCGGGTGTCCAATGGATGCGGACAGCTCACGACCGATCTTTGTGGAACTCTCCGGGGGAGGCTTATGTCCAGCAGTGGACGTCAATTGGCTGATGATGATGATGACTACAAGCGGAAGTTTATTTTCTATTTCTCTTAGTATGAAGAGACTTCAGTTTTTATTATTAGTTGTGATTTGTTATGCAATAGGCCCCTGATCGATGTTGTTAAGCTAGAAAATTTTTGAAAGTGAGTAAATTACTCCCAATTGTTCTATTTGTCCGTTTTCTTTCTACATCCTTTGCATGTTTATTAGTAAACCCACATTTTAAGTAACTAGAACAGAATCAGGGCTCATGCAGCTAAAAGCGACGTGGGACTCGCCTATGCCGGGCTGCGTGCGCACGGCGGACAGCAGCGTGTTCAGCGTGACGCTGCGGGAGTTCTGCGTGCCGCTGCTGGCGCTGGGCGCGGGAGCGGTCGCGGCTGCCGCAGTACTCGCGGCCGAGCTGGCCTTGTGCGGGGGGAGGGGGGTACACTTCACTCATTCACCGACGTGGCCAACTTTTAGAACGATGAGCGTTGAATGAAAATGTGTCAAGTGCTCTCATTATCAGTACCTCTTGACACATTTACAGATTTCTTACCTACGAGCTACGTACAGATTTCGGAACTTAATAAAGTAAAAAGTGACTTAGAAGGCGTTCGAAGGAAGAACTACCAGCAATGAACACCGGATTTAAAAAAAACTAATTTTACCACAAAACAAATACCACATAACTGTTTTTGTAACATATTCTGTGTACAATAAAGTGATTTACTACTACTACAAATTACAAGTAATATTACAAGCGGATGTCTCTTTTCTATCTCTCTTACTAGAAAGAGACTTATTTGTATTATTAGTTGTAATTTGTTATACAATAGGCCCCTGATCGATGTTGTTAAGCTAGAAAATTTTTGAAAGTTACCTGAGTAAATTACTCCCAATTGTTCTATTTGTCCGTTTCTTTCTACATCCTTTGCATGTTTATTAGTAAACCCGCCATTTCTGCGGTAAGAACAGAATCAGGGCTCATGCAGCTAAAAGCGACGTGGGACTCGCCTATGCCGGGCTGCGTGCGCACGGCGGACAGCAGCGTGTTCAGCGTGACGCTGCGGGAGTTCTGCGTGCCGCTGCTGGCGCTGGGCGCGGGAGCGGTCGCGGCTGCCGCAGTACTCGCGGCCGAGCTGGCCTTGTGCGGGGGGAGGGGGGGACACTTCACTCATTCACCGACGTGGCCAACTTTTAGAACGATGAGCATTGAATGAAAATGTGTCCAAGCGCTCTCATTATCAGTGTCTCTTGACACATTTACGGATTTCTTACCTGCGAGCTACGTACGCACTAGAATTTTGGAACTTGTAAAAAGTAACTTGAAAGTTAGACCACCGGGGCCTATTGCAGAACAAATTACAAGTAATATCGTCAGTTGTAATATGAATTAATGTAACCACCAAAATGACTAAATTGTTGATATCCAGAAAACTTCAGTTTGTATTATTAGTTGTAACAAATCATGTTATGCAATAGGCCCCTGATCGATGTTGTTAAGCTAGAAAATTTTTGAAAGTTACTTGAGTAAATTACCTACTCCCAATTATGTTATATTTGTCCGTTTTCTTTCTACATCCTTTGCATGTTTATTAGTAAACCCGCCATTTCTGCGGTAAGAACAGAATCAAGGCTCATGCAGCTAAAAGCGACGTGGGACTCGCCTATGCCGGGCTGCGTGCGCACGGCGGACAGCAGCGTGTTCAGCGTGACGCTGCGGGAGTTCTGCGTGCCGCTGCTGGCGCTGGGCGCGGGAGCGGTCGCGGCTGCCGCAGTACTCGCGGCCGAGCTGGCCTTGTGCAGGGGGAGGGGGGGACACTTCACTCATTCACCGACGTGGCCAACTTTTAGAACGATGAGCGTTGAATAAAAATGTGTCAAGCGCTTTCATTATCATCTCTTGACACATTTACAGATTTCTTACCTACTAGCTACGTACGCATTTCGGAACTTAATAAAGTAAAAAGTGACTTAGAAGGCGTTCGAACTACCAGCAATGAACACAGGGTTGAAAAAAAGCTAATTTAGACTAGCTTGGGCCTATTGCATAACAAATTACAAATAATATTACTTACAAGCGAAAATCTCTTTCTAGTAAGAGAGATAGAAAAGAGACTTCCGCTTGTAATTACTTGTAATTTGTTCTGCAATAGACCCCTGGTGGTCTAAATTAGCTATTTTGTTTAAGCAAGAGTTTTTTTTTAGAAAGACAGATAGTAAAGAGACTTCCGCTTGTAATTACTTGTAGTTTGTTTTCTAATGGATCCCTGATTGATGTTGTCAAGCTAGAAAAATGTAGAAACATACCTAAGTAAATGACTCCCAATTTTCCTATTTAGAATTGTCAACTTTTTTTAGGTTATTAGTAAACCCGCCATTTTGGCGGTAATTAGAACAGAATCAGCGTCTAAAAGCGACGTGGGACTCGCCTATGCCGGGCTGCGTGCGCACGGCGGACAGCAGCGTGTTCAGCGTGACGCTGCGGGAGTTCTGCGTGCCGCTGCTGGCGCTGGGCGCGGGAGCGGTCGCGGCTGCCGCAGTACTCGCGGCCGAGCTGGCCTTGTGCAGGGGGAGGGGGGTACACTTCACTCATTCACCGACGTGGCCAACTTTTAGAACGATGAGCGTTGAATGAAAATGTGACAAGCGCTCTCATTATCATCTCTTGACACATTTACAGATTTCTTACCTACGAGCTACGTACGCATTTCGGAACTTAATAAAGTAAAAAGTGGCTTGGAAGGCGTTCGAATGAAGCACTACCTGAACACCGGATTTAAAAAAAACTAATTTTACCACAAAACAAATACCACATAACTGTTTTTTTAACATATTCTGTGTACAATAAATTGATTTACTACTACAAATTACAAGTAATATTACAAGCGGACGTCTGTTTTCTATCTCTCTTACTAGAAAGAGACTTTAATTTGTATTATTAGTTGTGATTTGTTATGCAATTGGCCCCTGATCGATGTTATTAAGCTAGAAAATTTTTGAAAGTTACTTGAGTAAATTACTCCCAATTGTTCTATTTGTCCGTTTTCTTTCTACATCCTTTGCAAGTTTATTAGTAAACCCGCTATTTTTTCGGTAATTAGAACAGAATCAGGGCTCATGCAGCTAAAAGCGACGTGGGACTCGCCTATGCCGAGCTGCGTGCGCACGGCGGACAGCAGCGTGTTCAGCGTGACGCTGCGGGAGTTCTGCGTGCCGCTGCTGGCGCTGGGCGCGGGAGCGGTCGCGGCTGCCGCAGTACTCGCGGCCGAGCTGGCCTTGTGCAGGGGGAGGGGGGGACACTTCACTCATTCACCGACGTGGGCAACTTTTAGAACGATGAGCGTTGAATGAAAATGTGACAAGCGCTCTCATTATCAGTATCTGTTGAAACATTTACGGATTTCTTACCTGCGAGCTACATACGCACTAGAATTTTGGAACTTGTAAAAAGTGACTTGAAAGTTAGACCACCGGGGCCTATTGCAGAACAAATTACAAGTAATATTATAAGCGGAAGATTATTTTTTATTCCTCTTAGTATAAAGAGACTTCTGCGGCCTATTTCTCAAAAGCTTGTAACTTGTAATACAAGCGGTAGTCCTTATCTAATTAATGGCAAAAAAAGAGACTTCCACTTGTATTACAAGTTACAAGCTTTTGATAAACAGGCCCCAGTTTGTATTATTACTTGTGATTTGTCATGCAATAGGCCCCTAGAAATTTTTTGAAAGTTACTGATGAAAGATACTCGATTGATGTTGTCAAGCTAGGAAAATGTAGAAAGTTACCTGAGTAAATGACTCCCAATTTTCCTATTTAGAATTGTCAGCTTTTTTGCTACATCCTTTGCATATTTATTAGTAAACCCGCCATTTTTGCGGTAATTAGAACAGAATCAGGGCTCATGCAGCGAAAAGCGACGTGGGACTCGCCTATGCCGGGCTGCGTGCGCACGGCGGACAGCAGCGGGTTCAGCGTGACGCTGCGGGAGTTCTGCGTGCCGCTGCTGGCGCTGGGCGCGGGAGCGGTCGCGGCTGCCGCAGTACTCGCGGCCGAGCTGGCCTTGTGCAGGGGGAGGGGGGGGACACTTCACTCATTCACCGACGTGGGCTACTTTTAGAGCGATGAGCGTTGAATGAAAATGTGTCAAGCGCTCTCATTATCAGTATCTCTTGACACATCACATCATCAGCCTATGATAGTCCACTGCTGTACATAGGGCTCTCCTATTAACTATGCGTATAGACGCATTAGGAGGTAAATGCCCATAATCGCCACGCTGGGCAAGCGGATTGGTGATCGCAGTAATGTGTCCACCATGATGACGCTGCTGCCCATCATCAATCATGTAGAATGGTCAGTGACACTTCAATCCCTTAGTCGACTCTTACGACACCCGCAGGAGGAGTTTGTTATCTCTTGACACATTTACGGATTTCTTACCTGCGAGCTACATACGCACTAGAATTTTGGAACTTGTAATTTACTATGTATTTAAATTGACTTGAAAGTTAGACCACCGGGGCCTATTGCAGAACAAATTACAAGTAATTTTACAAGCGGAAGTTTATTTTCTATTTATCTTAGTATAAAGAGACTTCAGTTTGTATTATTAGTTGTGATTTGTTATGCAATAGGCCCCTGATCGATGTTGTTAAGCTAGAAAAATTTTGAAAGTTACTTGAGTAAATTACTCCCAATTTTGTTCTATTTGTCTGTTTTCTTTCTACATCCCTTGGAGGTTTATTAGTAAACCCGCCATTTTTGCGGTAATTAGAACAGAATCAGGGCTCGTGCAGCGAAAAGCGACGTGGGACTCGCCTATGCCGGGCTGCGTGCGCACGGCGGACAGCAGCGTGTTCAGCGTGACGCTGCGGGAGTTCTGCGTGCCGCTGCTGGCGCTGGGCGCGGGAGCGGTCGCGGCTGCCGCAGTACTCGCGGCCGAGCTGGCCTTGTGCAGGGGGAGGGGGGGACACTTCACTCATTCACCGACGTGGGAAACTTTTAGAACGATGAGCATTGAATGAAAATGTGTCAAGCGCTTTCATTATATAGGTATCAGCCTCTCTTGCTAGACACATTTATGATTTCCTTACCTACGACATTCGCACTAGAATTTTGGACTTAATAAAGTAAAAAGTGGCTTGGAAGGCGTTCGAAAGCGTCACTACCAGCAATGAACACCGGATTAAAATAAAAACTAATTTTACCGCAAAACAAATACCACCACATAACTGTTTTTGTAACATATTCTGTGTAAAATAAAGTGATTTACTACTACTACAAATTACAAGTAATATTACTAGCGGACGTCTCTTTTCTATCTCTCTTACTAGAAAGAGACTTTAATTTGTATTATTAGTTGTAATTTGTTATGCAATGGGGCCCCGATTGATGTTGTATCTAGGAAAATGTAGAAAGTTACCTGAGTAAATGACTCCCAATTTTCCTATTTGGAATTGTCAGCTTTTTTGGGTTATTAGTAAACCCGCCATTTTGCGGTAATTAGAACAGAATCAGGGCTCATGCAGCTAAAAGCGACGTGGGACTCGCCTATCCACTCAATTGCTTTTGGTAACTCTGGTTACCAGCTGTCACTCTTATTTTACATAGGAATAAAGCTCAACCAAAATTTCAAAGCATGTGAGTGGCTAAGCCGGGCTGCGTGCGCACGGCGGACAGCAGCGTGTTCAGCGTGACGCTGCGGGAGTTCTGCGTGCCGCTGCTGGCGCTGGGCGCGGGAGCGGTCGCGGCTGCCGCAGTACTCGCGGCCGAGCTGGCCTTGTGCAGGGGGAGGGGGGGACACTTCACTCATTCACCGACGTGGCCAACTTTTAGAACGATGAGCTTTGAATGAAAATGTGTCAAGCGCTCTCATTATCAGTATCTCTTGACACATTTACAGATTTCTTACCGACGAGCTACGTACGCATTTCGTTCGGAACTTAATAAAGTAAAAAGTGACTTAGAAGGCGTTCGAAGGAAGAACTACCAGCAATGAACACAGGATTGTAAAAAAGCTAATTTAGACTTTAGGAGCTTGGGCCTATTGCATAACAAATTACAAATAATAATAGAAGGGCAAGTCTCTTTCTAGTAAGAGAGATAGAAAAGAGACTTCCGCTTGTAATAACTTGTACTTTGTTCTGCAATAGACCCCTGGTGGTCTAAATTAGCTATTTTGTTTAAGTAAGAGTTTTTTTTTAGAAAAAGAAATAGAAAAGAGACTTCCGCTTGTAATTACTTGTAGTTTGTTTTCTAATGGATCCCGGATTGATGTTGTCAAGCTAGAAAAATGTAGAAAGTTACCTGAGTAAATGACTCCCAATTTTCCTATTTAGAATTGTCAGCTTTTTTGGGTTATTAGTAAACCCGCCATTTTTGCGGTAATTAGAACAGAATCAAAGCTCATGCAGCTAAAAGCGACGTGGGACTCGCTGCAGCCGGGCTGCGTGCGCACGGCGGACAGCAGCGTGTTCAGCGTGACGCTGCGGGAGTTCTGCGTGCCGCTGCTGGCGCTGGGCGCGGGAGCGGTCGCGGCTGCCGCAGTACTCGCGGCCGAGCTGGCCTTGTGCAGGGGGAGGGGGGGACACTTCACTCATTCACCGACGTGGCCAACTTTTAGAACGATGAGCATTGAATGAAAATGTGTCCAAGCGCTCTCATTATCAGTGTCTCTTGACACATTTACGGATTTCTTACCTGCGAGCTACGTACGCACTAGAATTTTGGAACTTGTAAAAAGTAACTTGAAAGTTAGACCACCGGGGCCTATTGCAGAACAAATTACAAGTAATATCGTCAGTTGTAATATGAATTAATGTAACCACCAAAATGACTAAATTGTTGATATCCAGAAAACTTCAGTTTGTATTATTAGTTGTAACAAATCATGTTATGCAATAGGCCCCTGATCGATGTTGTTAAGCTAGAAAATTTTTGAAAGTTACTTGAGTAAATTACCTACTCCCAATTATGTTATATTTGTCCGTTTTCTTTCTACATCCTTTGCATGTTTATTAGTAAACCCGCCATTTCTGCGGTAAGAACAGAATCAAGGCTCATGCAGCTAAAAGCGACGTGGGACTCGCCTATGCCGGGCTGCGTGCGCACGGCGGACAGCAGCGTGTTCAGCGTGACGCTGCGGGAGTTCTGCGTGCCGCTGCTGGCGCTGGGCGCGGGAGCGGTCGCGGCTGCCGCAGTACTCGCGGCCGAGCTGGCCTTGTGCAGGGGGAGGGGGGGACACTTCACTCATTCACCGACGTGGCCAACTTTTAGAACGATGAGCGTTGAATAAAAATGTGTCAAGCGCTTTCATTATCATCTCTTGACACATTTACAGATTTCTTACCTACTAGCTACGTACGCATTTCGGAACTTAATAAAGTAAAAAGTGACTTAGAAGGCGTTCGAACTACCAGCAATGAACACAGGGTTGAAAAAAAGCTAATTTAGACTAGCTTGGGCCTATTGCATAACAAATTACAAATAATATTACTTACAAGCGAAAATCTCTTTCTAGTAAGAGAGATAGAAAAGAGACTTCCGCTTGTAATTACTTGTAATTTGTTCTGCAATAGACCCCTGGTGGTCTAAATTAGCTATTTTGTTTAAGCAAGAGTTTTTTTTTAGAAAGACAGATAGTAAAGAGACTTCCGCTTGTAATTACTTGTAGTTTGTTTTCTAATGGATCCCTGATTGATGTTGTCAAGCTAGAAAAATGTAGAAACATACCTAAGTAAATGACTCCCAATTTTCCTATTTAGAATTGTCAACTTTTTTTAGGTTATTAGTAAACCCGCCATTTTGGCGGTAATTAGAACAGAATCAGCGTCTAAAAGCGACGTGGGACTCGCCTATGCCGGGCTGCGTGCGCACGGCGGACAGCAGCGTGTTCAGCGTGACGCTGCGGGAGTTCTGCGTGCCGCTGCTGGCGCTGGGCGCGGGAGCGGTCGCGGCTGCCGCAGTACTCGCGGCCGAGCTGGCCTTGTGCAGGGGGAGGGGGGGACACTTCACTCATTCACCGACGTGGCCAACTTTTAGAACGATGAGCGTTGAATGAAAATGTGACAAGCGCTCTCATTATCATCTCTTGACACATTTACAGATTTCTTACCTACGAGCTACGTACGCATTTTGGAACTTAATAAAGTAAAAAGTGACTTAGAAGGCGTTCGAAGGAAGAACTACCAGCAATGAACACAGGATTGAAAAAAAAGCTAATTTAGACTAGCTTGGGCCTATTGCATAACAAATTACAAATAATATTACAAGGGGAAGTCTCTTTCTAGTAAGAGAGATAGAAAAGAGACTTCCGCTTGTAATTACTTGTAATTTGGTCTGCAATAGACCCCTGGTGGTCTAAATTAGTTTGTTTAAGTAACAGTGTTTTTTTAGAAAGAGAGATAGTAAAGAGACTTCCGCTTGTAATTACTTGTAGTTTGTTTTCTAACGGATCCCTGATTGATGTTGTCAAGCTAGAAAAATGTAGAAAGTTACCTGAGTAAATGACTCCCAATTTTCCTATTTAGAATTGTCAGCTTTTTTTAGGTTATTAGTAAACCCGCCATTTTTGCGGTAATTAGAACAGAATCAAGGCTCGTACAGCTAAAAGCGACGTGGGACTCGCCTATGCCGGGCTGCGTGCGCACGGCGGACAGCAGCGTGTTCAGCGTGACGCTGCGGGAGTTCTGCGTGCCGCTGCTGGCGCTGGGCGCGGGAGCGGTCGCGGCTGCCGCAGTACTCGCGGCCGAGCTGGCCTTGTGCAGGGGGAGGGGGGGACACTTCACTCATTCACCGACGTGGCCAACTTTTAGAACGATGGGCGTTGAATGAAAATGTGTCAAGCGCTCTCATTATCAGTATCTCTTGACATATTTACGGATTTCTTACCTGCGAGCTACGTACGCACTAGAATTTTGGAACTTGTAAAAAGTGACTTGAAAGTTAGACCGGGGCGTATTACAGAACAAATTGCAAGTAATATTACAATCGGGTGTCTAATGGACGCGGACAGCTCACGACCGATCTTTGTGGAACTCTCTGGGGGAGGCCTATGTCCAGCAGTGGACGTCAATTGGCTGATGATGATGATGACTACAAGCGGAAGTTTATTTTCTATTTATCTTAGTATAAAGAGACTTCAGTTTGTATTATTAGTTGTGATTTGTTATGCAATAGGCCCCTGATCGATGTTGTTAAGCTAGAAAATTTTTGAAAGTTACTTACTTGAGTAAATTACTCCCAACTCCCAATTGTTCTATTTGTTCGTTTTCTTTCTACATCCTTTGCATGTTTATTAGTAAACCCGCCATTTTTGCGGTAATTAAAACAGAATCAGGGCTGGTGGTCTAAATTAGCTATTTTGTTTAAGTAAGAGTTTTTTTTTGGAAAGAGCGATAGTAAAGAGACTTCCGCTTGTAATTACTTGTAGTTTGTTTTTTAATGGATCCCTGATTGATGTTGTCAAGCTAGAAAAATGTAGAAAGTTACCTGAGTAAATGACTCCCAATTTTCCCATTTAGAATTTTCAGCTTTTTTTAGGTTATTAGTAAACCCGCCATTTTTGCGGTAATTAGAACAGAATCAGGGCTCATGCAGCGAAAAGCGACGTGGGACTCGCCTATGCCGGGCTGCGTGCGCACGGCGGACAGCAGCGTGTTCAGCGTGACGCTGCGGGAGTTCTGCGTGCCGCTGCTGGCGCTGGGCGCGGGAGCGGTCGCGGCTGCCGCAGTACTCGCGGCCGAGCTGGCCTTGTGCAGGGGGAGGGGGGACACTTCACTCATTCACCGACGTGGGCAACTTTTAGAGCGATGAGCGTTGAATGATAATGTGTCAAGCGCTTTCATTATATAGGTATCAGTTTCTATTGCTAGACACATTTAGGATTTCCTTACCTACGACATTCGCACTAGAATTTTGGACTTAATAAAGTATAAAGTAGCTTGGAGGGCGTTCGAAAGAAGCACTACCAGCAATGAACATCGGATTAAAAAAAAACTAATTTTACCACAAAACTGTTTTTGTAACATACCTATTCTGTGTACAATAAAGTGATTTACTACTACTACAAATTACAAGTAATATTAGAAGCGGACGTCTCTTTTCTATCTCTCTTACTAGAAAGAGACTTTAATTTGTATTATAAGTTGTAATTTGTTATACAATGGGGCTCCAATTGATGTTGTCAAGCTAGAAAAATGTAGAAAGTTACCTGAGTAAATGACTCCCAATTTTCCTATTTAGAATTGTCAGCTTTTTTTAGGTTATTAGTAAACCCGCCATTTTTGCGGTAATTAGAACAGAATCAGGGCTCATGCAGCGTCTAAAAGCGACGCGGGACTCGCCTATGCCGGGCTGCGTGCGCACGGCGGACAGCAGCGTGTTCAGCGTGACGCTGCGGGAGTTCTGCGTGCCGCTGCTGGCGCTGGGCGCGGGAGCGGTCGCGGCTGCCGCAGTACTCGCGGCCGAGCTGGCCTTGTGCAGGGGGAGGGGGGGACACTTCACTCATTCACCGACGTGGCCAACTTTTAGAGCGATGAGCATTGAATGAAAATGTGTCCAAGCGCTCTCATTATCAGTGTCTCTTGACACATTTACGGATTTCTTACCTACGAGCTACGTATGCACTAGAATTTTGGAACTTGTAAAAAGTGACTTGAAAGTTAGACCACCGGGGCCTATTGCAGAACAAATTACAAGTAATATTACAAGCGGGTGTCCAATGGATGCGGACAGCTCACGACCGATCTTTGTGGAACTCTCTGGGGGAGGCCTATGTCCAGCTGTGGACGTCAATTGGCTGATGATGATGATGACTACAAGCGGAAGTTTATTTTATATTTCTCTTAGTATGAAGAGACTTCAGTTTGTATTATTAGTTGTGATTTGTTATATAGGACCCTGATCGATGTTGTTGAGCTAGAAAATTTTTGAAAGTTACTTTAGTAAATTACTCCCAATTGTTATATTTGTCCGTTTTCTTTCTACATCCTTTGCATATTTATTAGTAAACCCACCATTTTTGCGGTAATTAGAACAGAATCAGGATGCTTAGCCAAGTTGCCAATCGCTAGCGTTTAATCGTCAATCGTAAGCGAAAGGCAGCTAACTGTATTTGTCGCACTAATATGAAAGAGTGACAGAGAGGGAAAACTACGATACGCTACCAAGCGCTAGCGATTGGCAACTTGGCTAAGCACCCTGGGCTCATGCAGCGTCCAAAAGCGACGTGGGACTCGCCTATGCCGGGCTGCGTGCGCACGGCGGACAGCAGCGTGTTCAGCGTGACGCTGCGGGAGTTCTGCGTGCCGCTGCTGGCGCTGGGCGCGGGAGCGGTCGCGGCTGCCGCAGTACTCGCGGCCGAGCTGGCCTTGTGCAGGGGGAGGGGGGGACACTTCACTCATTCACCGACGTGGCCAACTTTTAGAGCGATGAGCATTGAATGAAAATGTGTCAACCGCTCTCATTATCAGTATCTGTTGAAACATTTACAGATTTCTTACCTACGAGCTACGTACGCATTTCGGAACTTAATAAAGTAAAAAGTGACTTAGAAGGCGGTCGAGCTACCAGCAATTAACACAGGATTGAAAAAAAGCTAATTTAGACTAGCTTTTGGGCCTATTGCATAACAAATCACAAATAATATTACAAGCGGAAGTCGCTTTCTAGTAAGAGAGATAGAAAACAGACTTCCACTTGTAATTTCTTGTAATTTGTTCTGTAGTAGACCCCTGGTGGCCTAAATTTGCTATTTTGTTTAAGTAAGAGTTTTTTTTAGAAAGAGAGATAGAAAAGAGACTTCCGCTTGTAATTACTTGTAGTTTGTTTTCTAATGGATGCCTGATTGATGTTGTAAAGCTAGAAAAATGTAGAAAGTTACCTGAGTAAATGACTCCCAATTTTCCTATTTAGAATTGTCAGCTCTTTTGGGTTATTAGTAAACCCGCCATTTTTGCGGTAATTAGAACAGAATCAAGGCTCATGCAGTTAAAAGCGACGTGGGACTCGCCTATGCCGGGCTGCGTGCGCACGGCGGACAGCAGCGTGTTCAGCGTGACGCTGCGGGAGTTCTGCGTGCCGCTGCTGGCGCTGGGCGCGGGAGCGGTCGCGGCTGCCGCAGTACTCGCGGCCGAGCTGGCCTTGTGCAGGGGGAGGGGGGTGCACTTCACTCATTCACCGACGTGGGTAGTTTATAGAACGATGGGCGTTGAATGAAAATGTGACAAGCGCTCTCATTATCAGTATCTCTCGACAATTGACACATTTACGGATTTCTTACCTGCGACTTAAAAAAAAATCACAGTAAATGTATATATATTTTGTAAGATTATTTATTAGTTTTAAATGCGTACCTAGTGTACGTACAGTGACGATCTCTTTATGTGTGCACGCTTTTGTTAGTTTTAATGAAAATATGTATGGATATTGAGAAAGAAATAAATCTGAATCTGAATCTGACTGCGAGCTAACGTACCTACGCACTAGAATTTTGGAACTTCTAAGTTAGACCACCGGGGCCTATTGCAGAACATATTACAAGCGGAAGTTTATTTACTTATTATCTTAGTATAAAGAGACTTAGTTTGTATTATTAGTTGTGATTTGTTATGCAATAGGCCCCTGATCGATGTTATTAAACTAGAAAAATTGAAAGATACCTGAGTAAATTACTCCCTTATTAAATTACTCCCAATTGTTCTATTTGTCCGTTTTCTTTCTACATCCCTTGCATGTTTATTAGTAAACCCGCCATTTTTGCGGTAATTAGAACAGAATCAGGGCTCATGCAGCTAAAAGCGACGTGGGACTCGCCTATGCCGGGCTGCGTGCGCACGGCGGACAGCAGCGTGTTCAGCGTGACGCTGCGGGAGTTCTGCGTGCCGCTGCTGGCGCTGGGCGCGGGAGCGGTCGCGGCTGCCGCAGTACTCGCGGCCGAGCTGGCCTTGTGCAAGGGGAGGGGGGGACACTTCACTCATTCACCGACGTGGGTAACTTTTAGAACGATGAGCGTTGAATGAAAATGTGTCAAGCGCTTTCATTATCAGTATCTCTTGACACATTTACGGATATCTTACCTGCGAGCTACGTACGCATGTCGGAACTTAATAAAGTAAAAAGTGACTTAGAAGGCATTCGAACTACCAGCAATGAACACAGGATTGAAAAAAAGCTAATTTAGACTAGCTTGGGCCTATTGCATAACAAATTACCAATAATATTGCAAGGGGACGTCTCTTTCTAGTATGAGAGATAGAAAAGAGACTTCCGCTTGAAATTACTTGTAGTTTGTTTTGCAATGGATCCCTGATTGATGTTGTCAAGCTAGAAAAATGTATAAAGTTACTTGAGTAAGTAAATGACTCCCAATTCTCCTATTTAGAATTGTCAGCTTTTTTTGGTTATTAGTAAACCCGCCATTTCTGCGGTAAGAACAGAATCAAGACTCATGCAGCTAAAAGCGACGTGGGACTCGCCTATGCCGGGCTGCGTGCGCACGGCGGACAGCAGCGTGTTCAGCGTGACGCTGCGGGAGTTCTGCGTGCCGCTGCTGGCGCTGGGCGCGGGAGCGGTCGCGGCTGCCGCAGTACTCGCGGCCGAGCTGGCCTTGTGCAGGGGGAGGGGGGGGACACTTCACTCATTCACCGACGTGGGCTACTTTTAGAACGATGAGCGTTGAATGAAAATGTGTCAAGCGCTCTCTTTATCAGTATCTCTTGACACATTTACAGATTTCTTACCTACGAGCTACGAGCATTTCGGAACTTAATAAAGTAAATAGTGACTTAGAAGGCGTTCGAACTACCAGCAATGAACACAGGATTGCAAAAAAGCTAATTTAGACTAGCTTAGGCCTATTGCATAATAAATTACAAATAATATTACAAGGGGAAATCTCTTTCTAGTAAGAGAGATAGAAAAGGTGGCCTAAATTAGCTATTTTGTTTAAGGAAGTGTTTTTTTTAGAAAGAGAGATAGAAAAGAGACCTCCGGTTGTAATTACTTATAGTTTGTTTTCAAATGGATCCCTGATTGATGTTGTCAAGCTAGAAAAATGTAGAAAGTTACCTAAGTAAATTACTCCCAATTTTTCTATTTAGAATTAGGTATCAGCTTTTTTTAGGTTATTAGTAAACCCGCCATTTTTGCGGTAATTAGAACAGAATCAGGGCTCATGCAGCGAAAAGCGACGTGGGACTCGCCTATGCCGGGCTGCGTGCGCACGGCGGACAGCAGCGTGTTCAGCGTGACGCTGCGGGAGTTCTGCGTGCCGCTGCTGGCGCTGGGCGCGGGAGCGGTCGCGGCTGCCGCAGTACTCGCGGCCGAGCTGGCCTTGTGCAGGGGGAGGGGGGGACACTTCACTCATTGACGACGTGGGCAACTTTTAGAGCGATGAGCGTTGAATGAAAATGTGTCAAGCGCTTTCTTTATATAGGCATCCGCCTCTCTTGCTAGACACATTTATGATTTCCTTACCTACGACATTCGCACTAGAATTTTGGACTTAATAAAGTAAAAAGTGGCTTGGAAGGCGTTTGAAAGAAGCACTACCAGCAATGAACACCGGATTAAAAAAAAAACTAATTTTACCACAATTCAAATACCTACCACATAACTGTTTTGGTAACATATTCTGTGTACAATAAAGTGATTTACTACTGCTACAAATTACAAGTAATATTACAAGCGGACGTCTCTTTTCTATCTCGCTTACTAGAAAGAGACTTTAATTTGTATTATTAGTTGTAATTTGTTATGCAATAGGCCCCTGATCGATGTTGTTAAGCTAGGAAATTTTTGAAAGTTACTTGAGTAAATTACTCCCAATTGTTCTATTTGTCTGTTTTCTTTCTACATTCTTTGCAAGTTTATTAGTAAACCCGACATTTCTGCGGTAAGAACAGAATCAAAGCTCATGCAGCTAAAAGCGACGTGGGACTCGCCTATGCCGGGCTGCGTGCGCACGGCGGACAGCAGCGTGTTCAGCGTGACGCTGCGGGAGTTCTGCGTGCCGCTGCTGGCGCTGGGCGCGGGAGCGGTCGCGGCTGCCGCAGTACTCGCGGCCGAGCTGGCCTTGTGCAGGGGGAGGGGGGGGACACTTCACTCATTCACCGACGTGGCCAACTTTTAGAACGATGAGCTTTGAATGAAAATGTGTCAAGCGCTCTCATTATCAGTATCTCTCGACAATTGACACATTTACGGATTTCTTACCTGCGACTTAAAAAAAAATCACAGTAAATGTATATGTATTTTGTAAGATTATTTATTAGTTTTAAATGCGTACCTAGTGTACGTACAGTGACGATCTCTTTATGTGTGCACGCTTTTGTGAGTTTTAATGAAAATATGTATGGATATTGAGAAAGAAATAAATCTGAATCTGACTGCGAGCTAACGTACCTACGCACTAGAATTTTGGAACTTCTAAGTTAGACCACCGGGGCCTATTGCAGAACATATTACAAGCGGAAGTTTATTTTCTTATTATCTTAGTATAAAGAGACTTAGTTTGTATTATTAGTTGTGATTTGTTATGCAATAGGCCCCTGATCGATGTTATTAAACTAGAAAAAATTGAAAGATACCCGAGTAAATTACTCCCTTATTAAATTACTCCCAATTGTTCTATTTGTCCGTTTTCTTTCTACATCCCTTGCATGTTTATTAGTAAACCCGCCATTTTTGCGGTAAGAACAGAATCAAAGCTCATACAGCTAAAAGCGACGTGGGACTCGCCTATGCCGGGCTGCGTGCGCACGGCGGACAGCAGCGTGTTCAGCGTGACGCTGCGGGAGTTCTGCGTGCCGCTGCTGGCGCTGGGCGCGGGAGCGGTCGCGGCTGCCGCAGTACTCGCGGCCGAGCTGGCCTTGTGCAGGGGGAGGGGGGGGACACTTCACTCATTCACCGACGTGGCCAACTTTTAGAGCGATGGGCGTTGAATGAAAATGTGTCAAGCGCTCTCATTATCAGTATCTGTTGACACATTTACGGATTTCTTACCTGCGAGCTACGTACGCACTAGAATTTTGGAACTTGTAAAAAGAGACTTGAAAGTTAGACTACTGGGGCCTATTGCAGAACAAATTAAAAGTTATATTACAAGCGAAGGTTTATTTTCTATTTCTCTTATTATAAAGAGACTGCGAGCTACGTAGGTACGCACTAGAATTTTGGAACTTGTAAAAAGTCACTTGA
>JALPQI010003677.1:0-84461 GCA_025490895.1 Thaumatotibia leucotreta | reverse complement strand
CAATAGTGCCAATAGAGTGTGCAGAAACTGAAAGCAGCTAACAGTAAGGTAAGCAATGCATTTTCCGTGCCTTTAGATCCCGAACAATCTCTGATGTTTTCACTAAAATGAACGCGATTGGAACTAATCGGCGCTAAAATTAGATTTCTAAATGATGCAATCAATGTAAAGAAAGTAAAGACAAATTATCGAAATGATTCGTTTGATGCAGTCACGAGTCGATTAGGTACCTATTATGTGCTATCGGGAAAGTCGATTGATTGAATCGTGTTTTAACTTTCAAAATAAAAAAAATAAAACAATCATTTTTTTAATACTTCTCTCGTGGGAATATATGGATTCAGCAAGTGTTTTTGTGTGACGAAGGTAAACAACTGAGCTCTCAGCCCACCCGATAGAAAGCAGGAACTGAGGCCCACGGGCATAGTGCATATGCCTACCCTGAGGACTTAAATTAGATGCATTGCACCTATCTATGCCAGTAATTACACCGGCTATCTTACCCCAAACCGAAACACAGCAGTGCAAACACTGCTATTTAGCGGCAGGTTAATGGGTAAGACGGTGGTAGCTATCCGGGCGGTCCGACCACTAGCAAAAGAGAGTAACCAGACGACCAGAATGTAGAGGTCCTTCGGGGAAAATGCTCTGTTATTCACCTGCTAGAATTCATTTGTGTCGATTGCAAAAAATGTACATAGTTAAAGGTCTTTAATAAAAAAATTAACGTCATAATTTTTGTGTAACGAAGTAAAATTTTGTGTAACTACATTTGTCAGCCTCCGTAGCCTAGTTGGTAGTGCCTACGAAGCTGGAGGTTCCGGATTCGAATTCTGGCGAGGGCATTATTTGGGTATTTATTAATCACAAATATTTGTTCCTTGGTGGAAGCTGTGTCTGTTTATGTATTAAGTATCTATATGTATCTATCTATTACGAGTATCTATATCGTCGCCTGGCACCCACATCACATGCCTTAATTTGAGCTTACTGTGGGACTACGAGTAGGTCATTTCATGTAAAGATGTCCGAAGATGTTTATTTATTTATTTGTTTTTTTTTTGCAAGAAAAAATACTTAAAACTCAAATTATCTATGAGCGATCAACAATACGTGCCTACGTTATTTAAACATGACACCTTTTTCGACTCCCAAAGGTTATCGGATAGAGTACGACACTATAATTAGTATGACTAACTTTTGTAGTACAGTGAATATTATTAATTAACATTTGAATGTATCCACAGCACAGGTTTCGACCAATAACATAGCAAACATCCACCTCAGGTTTCGTCAATAAGCCGTAGCTGCCGTAGTACACAACATCATCCGCCACACGATATCGTCAATGATAAAAAACCTATAAAAGAGTTGTAGTTAACACATAACAAATAGTACATTACTGCAGACGCCGGGAAAGATGGGCTTATCGGCTGAGTAGGTATGGACGGCCGAACGTGTGAGGCCGGACAGTGATACGAATCCGGTAAGCCTATTTCACGGCGAGGCATGTTGTATAGTGCTTTTCTCAGACATATGCAACATGAATAAAAAAATACGACAATAAAAAAACAGAATTTAGCTGTTCAGCCTGTTCATGAAAACCGACGCCATGTTTTAAAAAAATATTACTTACCGGCCTAGGCCGTTAAATTCGTATGAAAATCCTTTACTATTATGTCGAGGTCATCCGCCAACGTCATACTTTAAAGCCTATTATGACGAACATAATGACAAAATTTCATGGCATGTTTGAGAAATAACTATTTATTAATTCACGCATCTCTTTCCAGATTCCAGAAAGCTTTTCGGTGGTTACCGGATAACTCCCACGTACTGCAAAGCTTCGCGCGCGGCTAAATATAACCGAGGCAACACGATATGCATGTTCAATCATGAATGCCAGCAGAGAGGGGGAGAGGTAAGCTAATTCATAATCTCTTATTCGAACTCTAAACATTTTTGAACATCGTCATCATCAGCCTATGATAGTCCACTGCTGGACGTAGGCCTCTCCTATTAACTATGCGTATAGACGCACAAGATGGACAGACGACCTTATGAAGGTCGCCGGGACACGCTGGATGCAGGTCGCATCTAACCGGTACATGTGGAGGTCCAAAGGGGAGGCCTATGTTCAGCAGTGGACGTCTTATGGCTGAGATGATGATGATGATGATAGACGCATTAGGAGGTAAATGTCCATAATCGCCACGCTGGGCAAGCGAGAGAAGGGATTGCAACCCTCGATTTTTTCCCCTTGTCGCGTGATTTTTGTACGGCGTTGCGGAATTTCATAATGGATAAGAAGCAGTATTGAAATAGTATGACACAGATGCCGTACAAACTCAAATGACCAAATTTACCTTGTTGATTGTCCGAAAATAAAATAAAAATCCGGCTTTGTGGCGCACAATTTTTTTACGGCACTGTCTGTGCGTTTTCTTATTATTTTTCATGGATCTATCGGTGGTAAGAATGCCGTACAAAAATATGTGACCAAAATGTACTCACTCTATCTGTACTTTTGAATTCTTACCTGCACTCAGTTGGACAGCTTACAAGTGACGGCATAGTGCTGAATCTTATTATTTTATGCTCTTATATCGTTCTAGATAGGTCACCTGGGTCGCGTTTTATAAAGTTACAATTTACAATTTTGCTGTTTGCCTCTCTTTCTAGCCAATTAGTGCGTGCGTTAGAGAGGCAAATAGCGAAATTGTAAATTGTAACTTTATAAAACGCGACCCTGGTGGTTCAAATAACCCATAATTTATTCAGCATGGGCCGCTAGTCTATAAAGTTAGCGCCAGTATAAAACAAAGGAAATGTAAACAATTTAACAAGCCGCTAATAATTGTTGGTCCCTTTCGGTCTCAACAATGAGTCCGTAAGAGCAAAAGGGACTTAGGGGCTTAAGGTGCATGCAGACCAAAAGAGCATTCGCTGTTCTATCCCCCACTCTACGAAATCAACGAATCAAGTTTCGTGTAACGATCGAATTTCGTAGAGTAGGGGGATAGAACAGCGAATGCTCTTTTGGTCTGCATGCACCTTTATGGATAATGGTCTCATTACCAGACATACATTTTAGTTAAAATTATTGATATTTATTAATAATAGTTATAGTAGTAGAAATTAACCTACGACCGTGTACCACGATATTTATCAAAGACAACAAACAAAAGTCAGCCATATTTATTTAGTTTTTTTTCGTTATTCTTCTCGCTCTCTTTCTTCTCTAGTAATCACCACTAGCAATGTGACAATCTACTGTAAATTATAACATTACCTGCAGTTGAAAGGAAATAAAAATTGATTTATTGTCACGCATTTGGCGGGTTCTTTATTTATAGCTACAAAGCATACCACGAGTATTATTTCATTCATGAAATGATTGCGCGACTGCAACTTACATTGTATTATGAGATTGGAGTAATAGAGCTTATAAAGTTACAAGTTACAATTTTACAGGGGTTTACTGGCAATAATTGACCGGTTTTTGACAATTTGGTTTTATAAAATTATCTACTATTTTGCAATTGTATAAGTTACAGGTGCCAGCGGCACTACCGCAAACTTCGAAATCCGAACATTTCGTGGATTTGTCTCTTTCACTCTAAAGACGCCTTCGTTGACAGAGAAAAATCGTCGAAAAAGCATTTCATAAAAAAATTAATATTTTTGTAAATTATAAGTGTAGATGTAGTAGACTTGTCATAAAAACAGACATACTTCTTGAGTCCGCGGTCACGTTTTATAAAGTTAAAGATTACCTACAAGTGTACAGGTTACAGGAACCTGTACCTGTAATGCATTATGAACTATGATGTGTATGGTGTTTTATAAATACACACAATTTACAGTTGTAATGAACCACGGTAAATCGCGATACAAGTAACATTTACAGGCGTAAAGGACATCACTATTTAAAAATAAAAATAGTCATCGTATCCACATACAATTTATGTTTTTTTATATTCATGGAAAATCAAAAAAAAAAAGAAAACCTCAGCTAGGATGTTCTTTATTTGCGTGGAGTTCATCCCAAACCGGTCCTTAAATTTCGTACTTACGGCGTCCGAAATTCCAAATTTGTTCGGGGCCTTCACTGCCTCGGTCGACGCTACTGGGGTACAGTCAAGACGGCATAAATAATAATATATACAACTTATGCTCCAGACATAAATAGAAAGTGTTTTCGTAGTCAGACTCTGAAGAATCTTTCAGCAAGCGAATCATTTCAGCAGTATTCAATTTTATTTCAAATTAATGATTCTCTAAGGAATCACTGACTACATTTTTTGCTTTAGATGTAGGGTCTACCATATAACATATATAGGATATAAAGAATGAAAAATGTGCTCACGGACTTCAAATAGCTCTTTTTTAAAAACATATTTATATTTTTTCAGGTCGTTGGCGCATGTATGGATGGCTTTCTTTTCGGAGCGTGCTGTCAGCTCAAGTCCGACAGCCAATCACACATTCCAAAAGGCCCTGGGGTCGTGATGACCAGCTACCTCGACTATCCTGACGCAGAAACGGAGACTGATGACTATGATTCTGATGTCCTCAACGCCTGGCACAATAGCTTCAAGCCTGTAGTCACACCTGGCTACAGGCCTGGCGAAAAACCCTCGTCTTCTACAGCCAAACCAGTCGACGATAGCACAGAGAAAGAAATCATATCCGAAGGTCTAAGTCAGATAACAGATTCTCTACTACATGCTCCTCCTAAAGAAGATAATTTCGTATACATTAAACCAGTGAAACCAGATGGAATGTATACACATAGCTCTATAGACCATGGAACAGTAGACACAGTTTTGTTACATAAAAACGGTTCAGCTGTTGATAATATAGCCAGACCGTCAGATTTCAACATACAAGTGTCTTCAATGCAGACGAAACCAACTCCTCCCCCAAGCACATCCACTTCTACTCCCAAAACTGTATCTACACATAGACCTATCTACACGAAACCTATTTTCAAACCTAAGAACAAAACTACTACGAAGAATCCTACGGAAAATTATGTTCAAGTTTCAACCGTTACTAAAGAACCGCAGAAGATAACTGAAACTTCAATTAACAGTATCATTCTAATGCTAAACGAGAGTACTCCTAGTTTGAAAGATGAAGTGACGTCACCGCTACCTGATGTTGCTGAGACAAAATCATCTCCATCTCCTTCTACCGCCACAGTATCTCCAGTCCAGTACAGCAGTACTTATCCAAACTATTACCTATCTACAGGTCACTATGTCACCCTTAAACCTTCCTCTTTCGGAAGCACTGTATACTCAACAACAACTACCAAGCGCCCTGTATCAACCACCAAGCGACCTGTGCTAATTACTAAAAAGCCATATTACACGACAGCAAATTCGATACCTCAGGAAAGTAGACCATCAAGCAAACCTTCTTATTCATCGCCGAAACCCAGTCCGTCTACTAGTCAATCCATAGACGCGTTTAACCGCTATCCAACAAACCCTAGCGATTTCGGGGACTCAGTAACTACTTTCAGTTACGTCAGCTCTACCACGACATCTCAACCATCTTTCCATACCAGCACGACTAGACGTCCTCCTTCCACCAGCTACGTAACCGGTGCTAAACCTTCCCGAAGACCAGTGACGTCACCATCCAGTATTATATCCAGTTACGATGTAGCACCAGAAACCTTTGCAAGCGTCACACCTACTGTAATCGTTCTAAACGGCTTCCAAACCACAAAACCAGTGGAAGACAAAGAGCCGCAATACGTTGAGATATCCCAAGAACCGTTTAAGAAACCAGTCAGCCAGATTACAGTGAACAACCATATTGAATCGACGAATAACATCTTCATGGGTAAGCCTCCCCAGTCCTATGAAAGACCATCGTCCCCAACTGTAATTATTACTCCAAAACCATCCCCAACAACACCTTACCCTATTAAATCATCGACCAAACCTGTTTCCATAGTAATTTCTACTAGTCCGAGCTTCGATTCGTACACGGAATACTTCTCCGCAACAACATTGAAGCCTGAAATGCAAACGTCACCGGACGATCTGATAAATTTCCCTCCTGTTCGAAACCCTATGCTCAATGCTACTGGATCTAACCCAAGTCTATACAACACAAGCATATCTTTATCAGATAATGAGCTTGAAATCTTACACGATGTAGACTTCACTACACCGACATGGCAAGAAGACGAGAAACTAAATGAAAAGATGAACCTTTTCGTGAACAAAATCGTTGGAAGTCTCCAAGGAACATTCCAAGAACTGCATGATATAGTAATTCTTGACAAAAAGCCGAACGCGACTATCCTCAACTCGAAAACGACAACACCTAAGCCTTCTAAGAAACCGGTGACGACTCGAAAGCCAGTCGTGACGACTAGGAAGCCGATCCGGTTGACGACAACGACGCGAAAGCCGACGGTCAAAACGACGAAGAAGCCTGTGAAGTTAACGACGGCTGCGCGGCGACCGACGACCACCACGCCTCCGCCTACCACAACTGTTATTACTACCACTTCTAAGAAACCGGTAAGTTATCTTTTGTAAAATCATCATTAGACAACGAAATTGTTATTGTATTCTGTTAATTTTGCGCAACTCGACATCAAACGTGCCTATTTTGCATGGTGTCAATGATGGCCCAATTCTTGTTAGGGAACTTCACATACACCCTTAAATTTCTTCGCAAATGTTCCTATGCAGGCTTCGTTACGATGTTTTTCCTCACCGTTAAGCACTTGTGAATATCAAACGATATTTCGTACAAAAGTTTTTTAAAAAACTCATTGGTACGAGCCGGGGATTGAACCCACGACCGGCTGCGTGACAGCCAAGCGTTTTAGCGCTCGGCCACAAGCGCTTCAAGACAACCAAATTATTAAGACGCCTAAGCTACACATAGCAACACCAAGCTGTATTGAATTATTCGGTAGTGGGAAAAGTTTATTCAAGAAACATAGAAAGACAAAAAATAAATGAAATTACTAAACATAGGTACCTAAAAAGAACTAACTACTTAGTTGAGGTCACCGAGATCAGAACCTTGCGGAAGCGATCCCATAATGCTGACTGCGTAGTTCGGTTCGGTAGTTCATTTAGTTTAATTACAAAAGTGATAATAAATGTGGCAGCTTCTTTGCCTGACTGATAGTGATAATCATTGATTTACGATCCAAAAAGGAAATGCTGCCATTACTCTCCGCACAATGCTATATTGGCCATGTTTACTACTTTTCGTTTTACATTTGAATTCCCTTTCTCTACTATACAATGTACGAATTACAGAATAATCATGGAAAAAATCCCACGCACATTTTGATTGGGAACGTTATCTTTGATATTATGTACGATTAGTTACGCAATGTTTTAATAATAGACGATCGCTTTATTTGAAGTTTTAGTTAGAATGGCTTCTGTATCCAAATTTGTCCAATGTGTCCCCAAGGTTTGACAAATAATGAGAGAAAAATAATACCAAGAACTTTCCATGAGAACGTTTCCAATTCTGAAAACTTCTCTTACTATTAGTAGGACAACACAGCTATAAAGAAATCTAGGTACAAATCTCTTCCAGCTAATCTTTGAGAAATTGAGTGGACATTCCAAAGTTCACATAGACAAAGTCACTTGATGCACATAAAGAATTAAAATACACTATCTCTAAATGAATAGGGCAGCCTCCGTAGCCTAGTTGGTAGTGACCCTGCCTACGAAGCTGGAGGTTCCTGGTTTGAATTATTTGTGTATTTATTTATCACAAATATTTGTTCCTTAGTCATGGCTGTCTATGTATATAGTAGGTATGTCTATGTATCTATCTATTATATAAATCGTCGCTTAGTACCCACAGCACAAGCCTTAATTGAGCTTACTGTGGGACTAGGTTGATTTGTGTAAGATGTCCCTAGTTATTTATTATTAAGTCACCAAAACCATTAATAACTGAAAACACGTTGCAGGTGACCAAGAAACCCACAAAGCCAGTCACAAAGCCGCCCAAACCAGCGAAGACCACCACCATAGCCCCCACCACGACGGTCACCACCGAAGCCAACGAGGAGGTCACCACCGAGCCTTACTCTGACCAGACTGTCGACTACAATGACAAAAATTGTAAGTACCTGATTAGATTTTTTTTAATAGGTAGAGTATTTCAAGAGGAAGTTTTTCATGACTGACGCGGAGAGGAGCGGAAATGTGCAAAATTGACCAATTACATTCTTCAAATTCAAAATTCGAAACACTGTGATGCACTCTCATTGGCCGAGGTCCCACAGCTCCGCTCTGCTCCGCTCCGCTCCGCGTCAGTGGAGCCGCGCCCTAGGCATAACAATAGCGTCATAATTATGACGATACTAGCGACCCGTCCCGGCTTCGCACGGTTACTATACCTACATGAAAAACTTCCTCTTGAATTACTCTACCTATTAAAAAAAAATCAAAATCCGTTGCGTAGTTTTAAAGATTTAAGCGTACAAAGGGACATAGGGACAGAGAAAGTGACTTTATTTTATACTATGTAGTGATAAGATGCAATTCCATAATTTTGCTCAAAAGGTATAAGGGCCTACGCTAACTTACGCGGACGCCCGCCGCGTGCGCACGCTCGCGGGTCCCGCTCCGGACACCCGCCGCGGGCCAGCGAGTCCGCGACGGGCACACGCCTAACTTAGCGCTGAATTCAAGAAACAAGTCCACTCCGGTGTGCCCGCCGCGTGCGCACGGAGCGGCCCCCCGCCGCCCGCCGCGCGGATGAACGTCCGTCGCACGCGCCCGCGCCAGTTAGCGGTGTCTATACAATTTCTTTGAGGCGGGCGTCCGTTGCGGATAATCCGCGTAAGCTAGCGTAGGCCCTAAAACGTACCTACATTTACTAGTTCAGAGTTTTGACTACAACACATATGTACATGAATTCGAAACATACTTTAATACCGGAAGGCGCAGCGTGGGTAGGCCCCCCAGTCCCCCCACAAGGTGGACTGATGACCTGGTGAACGTCGCAGGACCGATCATTGTGGCAATCTTTGGGGGAGGTCTATGTTCAGCAGTGGACGTCCTTCGGCTGATGTGATGATGATAAAAAAATTTTTTTGTTCCCATGAACATTTTAAAATTGATTTTTTCTATTTCCAGTGTGCGGCGTCCGTCCCCTCATGAAATCCGGACGCATAGTCGGCGGCAAGAACGCCCACCAAGGCGAGTGGCCCTGGCAAGTCCTGGTCAGGGAGTCTACCTGGCTCGGTCTCTTCACCAAAAACAAGTGTGGCGGTGTCCTGATTACTTCTAGATTCGTGACCACTGCTGCTCATTGTCAGCCGGGGTAAGTACCTGGTTTCTATGTAAAGGAGAGTTGTTTTTCAAGTCCCGGTGAAAGATTTTACCAGGCTAGGCCTCTTCATCAAGTACAAGTGCGGCGCTATTCAGATCACTACTAAATTTGTGACCTGTGTTGCGCATTTCCAGTTTGGGTAAGTACCTACTTTCCATGTAAACGCCAGTGGTTTTTCAAGTCTTGGTCAGGTAATTTACCTGACTTGGCCTTTTCACCAAGAACAAAGTGTGGGGAGTGCTGATCACTTCTAGATTTGTGACCACTGTTACTCGTTGTCATCCGGGCTAAGTACCTGGTTTCCATGTACAAGTGTAAAGGCGAGTGGTCTTTCAAGTCTTTATCAGTTGATATTTTCACCAAGAACTCTGGTAGTGTATTTTTCGTGACTACTGCTACTCATTATCAGCCAAAGTAAACTAGTACCTGGTTTCCATGTATAAAGGCGAGTGGTCTTTCAACTCTCGATCAGGGAATCCAATTTCCATTCACGCCAGATCTTTTTATTTAACCTATACGATTCTAAAGCATTTTAGCTAGAGCCACACCTAAATTCTAAGTTCAAACTCAAGTTGCTTATTTCAATGACAGACGGGTCTTAATCGCGTAAACTTAAGTTTAATTTTAGCCTGACGTTTCGTCTGTCGACGTCTGCCTGCGACTAAGAGAGTAACGTCATGCTCGGAACGTCAGGATTGTGACGGATTGTCACGTAAATTTCTGATTCTCAGTATATCGCCATTGGGATGGAATGCTTGGGCCTTTGTTGATATATAAACTCCGTAGTGTTAGGTAAACATTATTTAATGGTCCACACTTATAATTTGGACATTATTTGTATTTTAATAAATTAATTTCTTACATTGTGTCAGGTTGTCTCGAGAGCCATTTTTGGAAAGGGCATAGATAACATAGAGTTGCCGCATAGACAACAGATACTTAGTTACTTAAGGGCTATACACACAATCCAACAAGGATAAAATTAAACTTAAATTTACGCGATGAAGACCCATCTCTCGTTAAAATATGAGTGATAAGCGTGAAAGTTTAAAGCAGGGATCGGAACCAGTTTTTTAGAAAAACCTCGATATAGCTCAAAATTTTAAAATGTTTTACGCTCTTTATGTAGTATCCAACATTTTACGAGTATGTAATTATTAACATCATATTTTTCAATTACTCTATTAACAAAAAAATATAGTAGTATAGTAATATATCGTCAGCCTCTGTAGCCTAGTTGGTACTCGTAGTGACCCTGCCTACGAAGCCGGAGGTTCCGGGTTCGAATTCCGGCGAGGGCATTCTTTGTATATGTATTTATCACAAATGTTTGTTCCTTGGTCATGGCTGTGTATGTATTTAAGTATCTATATGTGTATCTATCTATTACATATATCGTCGCCTGGTACCCACATCACAAGCCTTAATTGAGCTTACCGTGGGACTAGGTCGATTTGTGTGAGATGTCCAAGGATATTTATTTTATTATTAATATATTTTATTATTTTATATATTTTATTATTATTGTCAGCCTCTGTAGCCTAGTTGGTAGTGACCCTGCCTACGAAGCTGGAGGTTCCGGGTTCGAATCCCGGCGAGGGCATTCTTTGTGTATTTATTTATCACAAATGTTTGTTCCTTGGTCGTGGCTGTGTATGTATCTAAGTACCTATACATATCTATCTATTATATATATCGTCGCCTGGTACCCACAACACAAGCCTTAATTGAGCTTACCGTGGGACTAGATTGATTTGTGTAAGATGTCCCAAGATATTTATTTTATTTATTTATTTATATAAACCGAAGAACGAAAAAGAACGGAATTCGAACCGTTTTTTTGTATGGAGCTAAAACCGTTTTCCAATCCCTGGTTTAAAGCAATAATTATATTCCAAACTCTAGAAAAACTTACTACTAATACATTAAATGAACTTAACTAAGCTTACTACCTTATAAGTGTAAACTTAAAATAAATATATTGATTTAAACTTTCACGATTATCACTCATATTTTAAAGACAAAGTCTGCCTGCGACCACGGGTGTAACGTCATGCCCGAAACGTCAGGATATAATTAAACGTAAGTTTACGCGATTAAGACCCGTTTGTCTTTAAAATAAATACTTGTGAAGCAATAAGTCTCAGTCTCAGCATGTGCTGCGCAGGTCGCTCAGCGCTGGTTTTCAGACTGAACCTTTAAAAATTGTGTCGGTCTCAAACACAAGTTTAGTAAATTTTTTTTTCGGATCCGTAAAAATAAAATAAACAAAGCCCAGCTGATTAAAACCTTCATCTCTTCCAGTTTCCTAGCATCCCTGGTCGCAGTCTTTGGGGAGAACGACATATCCCTGGACCTAGAGCCTCGGAAGCCCGTCTCCAGGAACGTGAGGAGAGTGATCGTTCACCGCCAGTATGACGCCGCGACGTTTGAGAACGACCTGGCACTCTTGGAGCTGGAGTCGCCTATCAAATTTGATGCTCATATTGGTAAGTTCTGAGTGTTCGGAAAGGAAAGATACGTAGATAAAGAGGAACTATTAGAATATTGGCTTTATTTAGCTAAAGACATAGCATACACTCGACATGAAAGGCATAAGGTCGGATTTAGCAATTTCTCTGACATGTAAGTGTAACTTTAATGCTTTTAAGACTAGGTCGAATTTAGATATATCTCATACCCACAGAACCGACCTTATGCCTCTCAGGTCGAGCATATAAGTAGGTAATGGATTAGTGACAAGATATTGAAATCAATATGAATCGCAATCCATAGCAACAAACGTAGATGGGTTGAATATCTGAGCGTTTCAACCGCCTATTTTTGGTGGCATATTTTTTGCCGAAGTTTCAGAAGTCTCAATGTTATACTTCGTCATTTGTATAAGGTACCATGCCTCCTTCAAATGACAAAGTAGGACATTGTAATGAATAGAAACACCGGCAAAAATGATGCCATCAAAATTAGGCGGTTGAAACGCTCATATATTCACCCAGATATATGACAGAAATAGGGTGTGCTCGAGGTTCTGAATTTCTTGCCATACAAATTCAGAACACATTAAACTTGACATGAAACTGACACACAAAAAAGGCTGGGTGTAAGCAGGAATGTAGTATCGAGGAGAAGTTTCATAAGTTGCGAACCTTCTATAGAGAATGTTCTCGGCGATTTAATTTTTACAAGCAATCTAATCATGCCAAAACCGTTGCATATACATGCCTTTTAACGTATATTTACTTATTTACTTGTTTACTCAATTTTGAAATACAATATTCTTCATAACACTTATAAGTCCTCATGGAAGCATTCTCAATGAACTTACTCTTAAATTCTCTTGAAAATTCTCGAAATTTTCTGAATATGTTCACACAATATTGAGAATGTTAGTCTTGATTGATGTTAGTTAGGCCTGATTAGATTATTTGATAAATTTAGATTTCCGATAACATCTTACCGTGGGACTAGGTTGATTTGTGTAAGATGTCCCAAGATATTTATTTATTTCTTATTTATGGAAGTTTCGCAATTTATGTAACTTCTCGATACAATGCTAGATGCTACTTACAGCTAGTCTATTATCCGATAGGACATTGTCTAATACAGCATTTCTTTTTCCAGTGCCAATCTGCATGCCACCAGACGAGAGTGACTTCACAGGCCGCATGGCGACCGTGACGGGCTGGGGCCGTCTCAAATACGGCGGCGCGGTGCCTGCTGTACTACAGGAAGTACAGGTACAACTTCTGTTGATTTTTGTAGCCACATCATCAGCCCATCTCAGTCCACTGCTGGATGTAGGCCTCTCCTATTAACTATGCGTATGGACGCATTTGGAGAATGCTCATAATCGCAACGCTGGGCAAGCGGATTGGCGATCGCAGTAACGTGTCCACTTTGATGACGCTGCTGCTCATAATCAACCTAGGACAGAAGGCAAAGAATGATCAGTCTCTTACGACACCCACGGAAAAAGTTGGGGTGGCGAAAAATGTATTCTTACTGCCGTCACCACATGGCCTAATGGAGTATTTATTTCTTACAACAAATAATGCTTCAAAAAGAAAAGCTTATAGCAATTTTCTACCTACACCGTACACCGCTACGGGTAGTTAGACCTTTTACAACAAATGTTAATTTCATTCCGTCTATTCCATTCAAAGTTTTGGTTATTTCAAATTAAAAGTTAACAGTAAAGAAAGACATCATTTTAAAAAGGTGCGCTAGTCGAAATCGAAAAAAAATACACAAACCTAAAACCTACATAGAGAGTGCTGGGGCCTATTTCTCGAAAGCTTGTAACTTATATTACAAGCGGAAGTCCTTATTTTATTAATGATGTTAAAAAGAGACTTCCACTTGTATTTATGTTTTTAAATTTTACTAGGTAATAAAGTCAAATCTTTTTAAAATAAAATTTTGTTCTTTTACGTCACAATAATAACTTAACGTAACCTCCTGTCAATGTTCCAGGTGCCTGTGATAGAGAACAACGTGTGCCAGGAGATGTTCCAGACAGCTGGCCACTCCAAGAAGATCCTCAGCTCGTTCCTCTGCGCGGGATACGCCAACGGACAGAAGGACTCTTGCGAGGTACGTATATTCAGACCTGGATGCTTACCCAAGTTACCAATCGCTAACGTTTAGTAGCGTATGGCCAGCTCAAAAATGCCCCCAAAACCAATTGTTCAATTGTGCCAAGATGGGCAGCACATAGCGCTTTTCTTAACACCGCGCATATCTCGTCGCAACATCTTTGACAAATGTTTATAGAATACAGCGGATCAAAACTTTGACGGACCAATCACAACTTTTTTAAATGGCGGTTTAAGTTTTTATAGGCTGATATTGACATTCATTACCGTGATGCATTGAAGAGGGGGTGACATTTGTCAACTAAAATTCAGGACGAATTTTGAAAGGCAATTTAATATGGCGTGCGGCTTCCATGTTTTATTTGTTCGTAGCGTATGGTAGTTTTCCCTCTCTGACACTCTTTCATAATTAGCGCGACAAAGACAGACGTCAGCCTCTGTAGCCTAGTTGGTAGTGACCCTGCCTACGAAGCTGGAGGTTCCGGGTTCGAATCCCGGCGAGGGCATTCTTTGTGTATTTATTTATCACAAATGTTTGTTCCTTGGTCATGGCTGTGTATGTATCTAAGTATCTATACGTATCTATCTATTATATATATCGTCGCCTGGTACCCACAACACAAGCCTTAATTGAGCTTACCGTGGGACTAGGTTGATTTGTGTAAGATGTCCCAAGATATTTATTATTATTATTATTTATAAAGACAGTTAGCTGTCTTTCGTTTACGATTGATGATTAAGTTTTAGCTATTGGCAATTTGTCTAAGCACCCTGGGGGGCTACAACGATCTACGAATGCGATTCAGTTTAGGACCTAATCTGAATCGCGAAGTGTCAATTCCATAGATCTGTCAAAATTGACAAGCTGAACTTAAACTGAATAGCATTTAAGAGACCATGGTTGCCTCCTTGCATATTATTATCATAACCTGAAATATGCACTATTGTCTTCTGAGTAATTGCCAATTTTCTCTTTTTAACAACATGAAAAACATCCGCGAAGAAATTCAAAGGTGCATGTGCTGTTCCCAACCCGCTTAGGGCCAGCGTGGGAACTATAGCAAAATCCCTCTCATATATGAGAGCCTCCTCTCATATATGAGAGGGATTTTGCCCTATGCCCAGCAGTGGGACATTATATAGACTAAAATATTTATTTTATTATATTTATTTTTAAATAATAACAACATGAAAAAGGGCGTTCGTAACAAGGGAAAGAACATTCGTGGATTGCCCGGTATTGACTCGTCTTAAATATTAACCAATTACAATTCACAAAACTCAATTCAAAAATGTTCCCCCAAATAATGGAAGAGTAAAAAGTTTTTACAGTCGACTATTTAACACGCCCACCTATCTTGGGCGTTCAAATTTCAAAAATGTTTTGATAATGTCTACTTCAGCGTACGGTGTCACGATAATTTATAATAAAACCCTATTCTTTATTCCAGTTCATCTAACGGTGCACTCCTTAAATTTTTGATAATGTTAGACCTGTATTGGTTTGGCAATCTATGTCTAGAAGATAATGCCGTGTTTTATTTAAGTCGTACTAATAAATGTAAATGACCATGTTAGCTTAAAAACGTTTTAATATATTGGAATATTGCCGTGTGGTGACGGCAGTAAGAATACATTTGTCACCACCGCAACTCCTCCTGTGGGTGTCGTAAGAGTCGACTAAGGGATTTAAGTGTCACTGACCATTATTTGATAAAAGATTGATGATGGGCAGCAGCGTCATCATAGTGGACACTTTACTGCGATCACTAATCCGCTTGCCCAGCGTGGCGATTATGGGCATTTACCTCCTAATGCGTCTATACGCATAGTTAATAGGAGAGGCCTACGTCCAGCAGTTGACTATCATAGGCTGATGATGAGGTTGAAATATTTAATGTAATTCGATATACAACAGATTCATCATCATCATCATTCATCATCATGTCAGCCGAATGACGTCCACTGCTTAACATATGCTTCCCCCAAAGATTGCCATAATGACCGGTCCTGTGCCACCCGCATCCAGCGGACTCCAGCGACCTTCACCAGGTCATCAGTCCACCTTGTGGGGCACAGAGCATATATTTTTATTTTCTTTATTGGGGAAGAAACAGACACGGGCAGATAAAGTATAAGTGGCAGGATATTTATACAGTATGTACCTGTGTCCTTAGACAATCCCACTTGGATATATTACAAGTATTCTGTAAGTGACATTGTCATAAACAGATATACAACAGATTATACTTGACATTTCTCTTCCAGGGTGACAGCGGAGGCCCACTAGTCTTACAACGTGGAGACGGTCGCTGGCAACTCGTCGGCACAGTGTCCCACGGCATCAAGTGTGCAGCTCCTTACCTACCTGGCGTCTACATGAGGACCACGTTTTATAAACCCTGGCTGAGAAGCATTACTGGCGTGCATTGAGCTGTAGAAGACATTGATAGTGCGTTTTGTAATGATGTAGGTAGTTCCATGAGAGTTGAGGTCACATACACATACACAATCACATGTCATGTATACAATTTTTCAGTTAAAATTAAAAAAAAGCTAAACAAATATACTCCATAGTATTTGACGTCTTGGACACATATCGTAAAGGAGCATTCCATTAAAACATCTACTTTTTGTCGCTTACGTGTCGCTATGGTAGCTACCCTAAGAAACTATGCTAGCTGCTAGGAAACACTGTCAATCTTAAAGCCTTGATATGTTATTATTATACCGTAACTCAGGGTACTCAGCTCAGCTTCAAAAGTATTGAAAAGACAGTGTCGCTTACGACATGGAATGCTCCAAAACACGTTCGCAGATGTATTTGCATGTTAATACTAATAAATCATTTTAATAAAAAATGTATGTGGTCAGTTGTAATTCAGGTTTAAGGTTTTAATTTGGTGATAAAACCAAGATTGCGTTCTGAAATTGCGTGATTATGAAATAAAAATTAATATAAATTAAGACCGCGTGGCCGAGGGGTGCAGGCATCACCCGCGAAAGCTGAGCACGTGGGTTCGATCCCCACCTCGGACGTTGGTGATCTTGGTCGTTTTTTCTTTGGTATATGACATCCAATATTTATAAATGAAATAATTCAAGTTAGCTTGTTTGTTTACCTTTTTTCTACTTTCAACAGAAAAATGATATAAACAGAATTTGAAATTAGCATTCTGTTTTCGTACTGACACCAAATTTTATTGCAACTGTAAGATTGGTCAAAATGTTTGTTCAAGGGATTTGCTTCAATATTTTGACGCAAGTCACTTTAAGTATTTCATTAACACGTTCTATGTGCAGCTAAAATCGATAGTGTCACCTCTCACGTGCAAATTCTCGCACAAAATTTCAAGCATAACCTGGCAACGGTATTAAAAGCCCGCCAATACCTAATTTTATCAAATTGTCACTTTTTACAGCTGATACGTGCGGGTAAGTTAACGTAGCTTAGCTCGTACGTGCAAATTTAAAATTGTCCCCATATTTAAATAGGGTCGTGCATTATATATGCTGCATTCACGTATCATCAATACCTTCAAATGCATCACATGTGATGCATGCACAGGGAACGTGTTAATTCATTACATTTTTACAATTGGTACTTTATTTAGATGTGTGTATTGTGTAATCGTTCACCTCAACTCTGGTCAAAATTACCATAGCGATGATAAATATTTTGAATAATGACAGCAGAACTCCTCTAGCTGCCCAGAGTCTTCGAGAGAGAAAGGTCTTCTAGAGCAAAAGAAACTATCCTATTTTCTACACTATTCATTAAAAATTCATGGGCAAATTTTATTGTCTGGGCGGTAGGAGGATAGTGTCATTATAAGAGCTTCGAAATTCAACAACTGAATTGGCCTAGGATTTTAAATTAAAGTACTTAGATTCTTCATAAGGCCCATGGTCCTGCTACTGGTAGGTACTAGTATTAACTACGATCAAAACTACATTAATTTACTGTTGTATTTGGTTTGACTGGACTCGTAAAATTTTCGGACAAAACAAATCTATTTTTATTTACTTTAATACTTACTTTCAATGGCATTTTTAAGATATTTCTCGCTTGGGCCTTAGAAGGATACAATACTTGGAACTTATAAATTGAGAAGATCTAAGGTATGCGTTCAACATCTAATACCCAATAGATGACATTCTTGTCACCTTCACTGCTAGTGACGTAACCTTTTGGACGCCAACGACTGATATATTGGCACCCCAGGTTCAACGCCAAAGACCAATATATAAGTCTTAGTCCACAGAGCAATATCGACCTTCGCGCATGTGCGTAAAATTCAATTTCAGTTTTGACATTTTGTTGACTTGGTGTGTGAGAGACAGCTTTTGTATTTGACGTGGCGTCAAAAAGGTTAAAGTTTAAATTGACATTTTGAGTCGTACGAAAAGCTTGCTACTCGTACAGAAAAATAACAATACTGCTGACGGAAATTTATGTCTCTGTCACTCCAATGAAGACTTGATCGGAGTGACCAAGACAGATGCTAGCATCTGTCTTGGTCAATATTTACGATTTTGTAATCAAAATTTCACCGCGTTGTGAGATATAGAAAATATTTAAAAGAATTTGAGATTTATGCAACACCGTCCGCGTGTTTTAAAGTATTATGCTGATTCCGATAGAGGACGCTGGTACGATTTAACACCGTCATCGTCAGGTTGGTTGGTTGTCTTTTTAGAAAAACTTTTGTTTTTGACGCAGAAAATTATTTTAAAGAGCGTTTTAAATAGTATTGGCAGATCTTTGTGGATTGGACCCTTTTGCCTAAACTACGTTAGGTATTCTTGTCGAAATATGAGGCCAAATTTGAAGTAGGTGCCCATTTATTTTCATGAAGACAAATTATCTAGGAAATTGCTCAAAAAAGTGGAATTTGTACGAAAAGGATACGTTAGCAGGTTTTTTATTCCACATTTGTGACAATTATGTCATTTAAATTTGGAAGAAGAAAGACTTTATTTATTTTAGATTACTTGTCAAATCTTTTATTGCATTGATTGTAATTTCTGAATATTAGTAAACTTATTTGAACTTTATGTTTCTCTTCCCACCCTAAATGATTTTATAAATAATTTTAACGAGATGTATATTATACATTTTGTAAATAAATGAAAGTGTTTACCAATTACTTGTTTAAAATAATAATAAATGAAATGCTCTCTATTTAAAAATGCCCTGCTGTTCACTGATAATTTGAAACAATTTTATATTCTCAATTATCCCACAATGTCGTAAGTCGTAACAGATGTGCTTATCATAGAAAAAATCAACTGCGAAAGACTCTGGTTGTCACGGGATTCGAACCCGCTTCCCCTGAATTGCCGGTCCAACGTGCTTCCAATTACACCAGACGACCTTCCGTGAATCACAGCGAATTTAGTCAATGGTATTGTGAAGCTAATCACTAACGACATTCTCAATTCTGTTTAAAAATAAAAACATTTTAATCCGTAAACACTTTCTATCGTGTCATTTCTGCATTTGTAATATACACATTTGTATATTTATTAGTTTTTAGTAATTATTGTACATTAAAATGCATTTATTTATTGTTAAATAGTAATATAAATAAAATTTAAGAACTGAAAATGTATATTTAAATTAGATTGTTCCTCGTAATTAATTGTTATTTTTGATTTTTTTTTCATTGTAAAAGAAAATGTACATTTTAATTTTAATCAATAATACTATCAATATTATTCATTTTCATGATTTACATGAAGGATATTATGAAATATTTTTTTCTTAAAAAAACTACCTAATTAAAATAATGATAGTACCTATATGTTTGGATTACCATTACTTTCAAAATGTACATTTTATATAAAGATATGAATCGCTCAATAATAATTTATGATATAAAATAAGTAGAAAATGTTAATAATAATCCTATGACTGTTATGCATTTATTAAAATTATCACAATAATTGTTAATTTGTTTGTGTACTCCTTTTAAATAGATAATTAATTGACATGGTGGATTTAAACAAATGTGATGTCAACCTTTAAAAAACTATCTCGCATCAAAATTTAAAGGTGGATTTAGACCAAACGAGCGAATACTCATTCTATCCCCCACTTTACGAAATTCGTTCGTTACACAAAACGTGATTCGTCGAGATTATTTGATTTCGTAGAGTGGGGGATAGAATGAGAATTCGATCGTTTGGTCCAAATCCACCTTAACATACACACCAGGCCCCAATTTCAACACATTGACAAGTGTTACAGTTGTAAATTTACTGTTTCTCCAATCGGGAGCGTCTATAGGCTACAGTTACCGCTTATCATCGGACGCGTTTGTTTGCCACCAACATAAAATGTAGTGCAGGAACTTAAATAAATCAGTAGTAAATATTAAATAACTGCTTTTTTGGGAAGCAAAATTACAATTGTCCGAACCTCACGTCAAGATTTAATGAAAATTGTCCTAAACCTTGCGACAATTGTTTTCGGAAATTAACGATATAATAACGTTATTAGTAATAATTTTATGTTGGTGGCATACAAGCACATGGACCGTCCGATAGTAAGCGGTAGCCGTAGCCTACAGAGGCCTGTAACGTCAATAACAGTGATAATTTACAATTGTCACTCTTGTAATTATGGTGAAATAGGCCACAGTATCTCTACTAATGAACAACAAAAATAAACCTTAGTGGCGGATTTTTATTTTGTAGTCGTTTTTTAAAATTTACCAAATTAGGACTTTTTTACATTTTTTTTACTCAGAATCACGAGCTCTTTCGATCCGGATAATTAATATAAAAAAGTGTCCCAAAAAAAATCCATTCGGTTACTATTTTTCATACACTTTCTTCGACCGTAACTCAGTAGAAGACAAAAAATGTATGGAATTCTTGGGAGACTTTTTTCTGCTAAATGAGGATCGAAAGAGCTCGTGATTCTGAGTAGAGAAAATATGAAAAAATCCAAATTTGGAAAATTTGAAAAAACTACAACAAAATTAAAAACCGCCCTTATCTGTCAGCAAGACAGTTACTTTGCCTGAATACTCGATGACCACTCTAGTGGCGGCTGTAATGGTAGTAAGTAAATAAAAAACAAAATCATTTGCATCGAATATATTAATCCCACAAATCACTAAATCTACACGAAGCATTTAACTACTTTGTGGCTATTTTTTTATAATTTTATTTATGCACTTAATAAGATTTGACTTATACTAATAACAACTACCTACTTTATTGATAAAGCACAGCAGTTTGAGTTGAATATTATACAAATAATCAAAACATGGGGCTTTTTGGACGCCATTGTCAATTTTGAGTTATTTTGACCTTTTTGAAGTCGAAGAAAGAAATTTAATGTCCATGGGCGTTCCCGCTTTCCATCAGGTGGGCTGAGAGCTCAGTTGTCTACTTTCATCACATAAAAAAAAATCATGTCATTAACACCAGTGATGCTTACATGATCACGTCTAATCAAGCGAAGTTAAACTTTATCCCCGTAAGGCCCAGTGTACATTACAATGTACACTCCACTTTAATGAAATTTAAACCTTTCATGAACTTAATAAAGTCGCGTTTATTTATTTATTTTTTTACATAAAAGCGAAATTCAGCACTAATTCCTACACAGCGAGGTTCAAAATAAGGTTTAAAGAAAATAGTATGGTTACGAGGTTATAATAGCCTCTGCCTTAAAATAGCCCCACGTGATGATATTCAATAACAGATTTTCGTTAACTTAATTAATATACCGGGTGTGGCCTGTAACAGGAGCAATAAATCAAATGGAAGACTCCTCTGACTGCCTCTAATTATTCGCAAAAGGTCCCAGTGTTTTAAAGTTATCCATTAAGGAGAAACAGTATGTTAAAGTTACGACCTATGAGTGATGTATCTAGGTATCACAACATTGTACCTTATTAATGATTAAACATATTGGTAGTTCAGTGGACATAAAACTAAATGAGCTAAAAAGTTTTTTTGAACTCATGGTTTTTTAACTGGTTTAGCAAAAAAAAATTTTTTTTTTTGTTTTACACCGATTTAACTTTTTTGGTATAAGTCGACTGCAGTAAAACTACATAAAAAAAAGGAAAAAATGTTTTTTTTTGGAAATTTTTTTTTTTTTTAAGTTTTAACTATTAAATTATGACTATTTATTGGGTTATTAGTGTACCGTTTCATTTTTTGCTCCTATTACAGGCCACACCCTGTATATGGGCCCTAATATTAGATATACATATTATCAGTAATCACAATACATCATGGATTTAATTCTCAATAAGTATTATATTTGAGTTTCATATTATACAATTACAAATATAATTTATTCGTAGAGGTTAATGTTTTAATAAATTTACTCAATATCAAAGAATTAATACATAAATTCAATTCTGCAAATGATAATAGTACATCAAATGGTATTATATTAAAATATAATAAACGACTGGGTATATATATTTAATTGTTACGATATTTCGAATTTCAATGTTATTCGTTTTATCAAAATTCATTGTATTTTGTAAAGTATTTTTTTTATTTAAACTTTCGAGCGACGGTCACACAAAAAAGATTGGAAATTATGCGTTAAATAAAGGGTATGTAAGTGACGAACCTTAGCTAGAAATAATATTATCAGTTAATGAATTCAAAAAGCGTAGCCTAATAATTACTTAAATAAAATGACTGCTTTAGCGACAATAACAACTTATTAATATATATACATAACAATATTGTGCTTTTTTAAACTATAAATGGATTATAATATTTATCCTACCCGGACCATAGAACTAATCTTATATGTACGTAGTTTTTTTCTGGAATTTTTATCGTTATTAATTGCATTGCATTCTTATAATTGGGCGTATTCACAAACCGTTGTTGAAATCACCTTGTTATTTAATCCGGACAAGTTTGGGCTTGTTCTACTCAGGATCACGAGCTCTTTCGATTCTTATAGGAGAAAAAAAATGTCTCAAAATGTTTTTTTCCATTACGATACCGTTTTTTCATAGATGTCCAAAGGCGGTAGCGTAATGGAAGGAATGAAAACTGTATGAAAATTATGGAACATTTTTTTTCTTCTAACAAAATCGAATGAGCTCGTGATTCTGAGTCGAATTAGCCTAAGCTTGACCAAATTAAATAACAAGGTGATTATTTCAAGAACGGTTTGGGAAAGCGCCGAATTATCATAAAATATGTTACACTATATTCCATCCAATAAAAATGTAGACGGGAAGAGTCCGTAGTAAATTTGAAATAGCCGCGTTTTTCTACTACCGACAGAAAGACAGAGTACTTATATCAATAATATAAAAGAATGTGTATGAAATAATGATAATCATGCTACGCGGATTTCTCAGTAGCTCGTAACTTGTAATACCACCTTTTTTATTTACATTTAAATCTCCATTATTAAAGAGATTTAAAACACTTTTCAATCTATAATTAGAACACTCATCAGCATCGTAAATAGATTTTAAGTATATTTTATATATTTTCTTACAAATAATTGATTTATTTTAAATCATTTACAATTATTTTGTCTAACTACGTCAAACAAATACAAAGAATATTTAAATTTCATTCATATATATATTATTCCATAACAATTTTATGTAATTAAGCTGAATATTCTGGACACTTATTTTATACTTCAATATTATCACTTTTAACTATAGATTACACGATTATTATTTACGAGAAAAGTATTCCTAAACATTTCAATACACCATTATCATTGCCGTAATTATTATTGCCCAGTTACACATTTACTTAGTCATCTTACCTTTGTAATGAAGACATTTTTTACAAATAGCATCAGCTTTCTCCTTTATAGTTTGGCTCGAACTGCCTCTATCAGCTTCAGGCTTCGCATCTTCACTCCCAAAAGGATCTTCACTGAACTGCTGAATCAATTTCTTAATATAACTACCAGGCCCTCTTATAGTGAGTTTAGTATCACATTCATCTTTAGTTTCTTTTTCATTGTCATTCTGTCTGAATTCGCTGAGCATTTGCAATCCATCTTGGAAGTTTTCGAATGCCTGAGTTATTTTGTCACCAATGTTTAGTTTATCTTCTAGATCGCTGAAATGTACTGATTTAGGTTCGTTTGGATCAGTAAAAGCCTTAGAACCTGTTGGTGTTATAATTATTTCATTATTTTTAACATCGATGGTTATTTTAGCGTCATCGAGTTTGAGACCAGTTAAGGATACGTCGACGGATTTGGAGCGGTACTGCCTGGTGGGAAGTTGTAGTTGGTTCGATTCCGGGCTGGTGTCTTGTTTGATGGTGACAGGAGAGGGTGTCAGCGGGGACCTGTCACCGGGGCTCGATCCTGGAGTTCAATGTACTTTATAGAAAATAAATTATGTCAATTGGAAGAAATTGAAAAATACAGTAATGATAAAGAGACATTAATAGTATTGATATATAAATAGAGAAAAAATCATGATCATCGTTCATCGGTTAAAATATGTAGGAAAATAATAGATGTTTAAAAAATATTTAATAGTATAGAACAAGTAGATTTTCTGAAAGTAGCGAACTGTCATGGCATCTAAGTTCGAGTATTAAATTATGAAGAATTATAGCTTCAATACAGGATACCAATCATACACAGGATACAGAACTACTAAATTAAACAAAAACTATCTAATAGACACAGTAAAATGCTTACAATCTATAAAAAAACTTAATTTATATTAAGAGCCCAGCACCAAAATATCAAAACTACTCACACATCTATCTATTTGGATCCAATGTTGTTTACTTTCGCACCTAGAATACAATGAGCAAAATAAGTAAAAAATATCAGTTTAAAAAAAACATTTTTTATTAAAAATAAGTACAAAACAAAAAACATGGACGAGCAGTTGAACTACTTATGGAACACACAGTAAAATAACTACTTTCCAAAATCCCTTTATTCGTAAACGTGTGCTAACTTAGGAAGCCACTAAGTACGTATAGTTCATCCCCTTCAGTCTTATCTATGAACAAATAAAACATGGAAGCCGCACGCCATATTAAATTGCCTATTCAATAACGGTCCTGAATTTCAGTTGACAAGTCAATGCATCACGGTAATGAATGACAATATCAACCTTTAAAAACGTAAGAATCCATTTAAAACTAGTTGTGATTGGTCCATCAAAGTTTTGATTGGCTATGTTCTATAAACATTTGTCAAAGATGTTACGTCAAAACATGCGCGGTGTTAAGAAAAGCGCTATGTCCTGCCCATCTGGGCACAATTGAACAATTGCTTTTGGGTGCATTTTTGAGCTGGCGTTAGACGTCCATGTTATACCTATATGGTCGCAGGGTCTTATCAATATGTCGACAAGAGTGAAAGGAACTAACAATACTTAGCAGCTTATTAAGTTAGGAGGCGTTTATGAATAAGGGGGATAGTGTTCATAAAAAAACGCTAAGCAAGCATGCAGAAAAAAAATCCTAACTACTCAAACGAACATACATTGTATAAAAACGGGACTTAAGTTTCGTTTTCTAAGCTTTTGTCAAGTTTTACGTTATCAAAGTGAAGAAAGAAAACGTAAATTTTCTCAGGTCCAAGTTCCTACGTCTCAGACAAATATGAATTATACATTTATCACCCAATAATTCTCGGCAAATAGTTCGAAAGAATAATTCGAAAAGTGATAACATGCTATCAAATTTTCGGTCACATATTAGTAAACTACCCTCGATATTTACTTCATTGATTTAAGACTTGTGATATTGAGTAAGCCCATTTCAAAAAAAGAAGCAGGAATTTTGTAAGGAAAATATTTTAGGTTTTTTTCAAAGTTCCCAAAAGCAGTTTCGTGTCAGATATCCGAATGAATCCTTTCAAGGGTAGATTACATTAAAAATGTACATAGTTATAGGTCCTTAATAAAAACAAAATTAAACATTTTAATTTTTTAAATTTGCCGCCTTTATCTATTTACTGCCAAAGTTTGTTAGACTATAACCATACTTTGTATAACTAATATTCGTAACACAATTGCAGCAATCGTGATTTTTGTTTGATTAAGGCCTATGCATATCATTTTTCAGTAGAAAGTAAAAAAAAGGTTAACAAAAATGACTGACTTTCCATAGCATTTCACGTCTCCGACACATATCGTGAGACACGTTTGCAGATATTTTTACGTTAATACTAATAAATATCAATAATTATAACAAAAAAAAGTGAACTTCAGGTTTAAGGTTTTAAATTGGCGATAAAACCAAGATTCTGTTCTGAAAGTGCGTGATTATGACGTTATAGTACGGTCAAATCGTACATAATTTTACCCTAAACTCGCAAATCAAGTAGTATCGCTGCATTTTTGGTATGTTATTTAGACACCACAGGGCAGTATAAAACCACATTTTGCAAGCAAAAAAAAGTTGTGCTAGCTGGGTAGTACGTGAAAAGCTGCGAAATTTATGGCCATTTTTTAGTTTCTGATTTTTATTTAAAAAACCTTACGTTTTTTGATGTCATATGTTATAAAACGTTTAAAGACTAATAAATTTCCAACAAGTTGAGCTAACATGCATTACCGTAGGTCTTATAGTTTCAGAGATTCGAGACTTTAAAAAGTACTCCTTTTTGTAAACTAGATAAAATTTTGTGTTTTGCTAACATTTTCGGCTTAATATCGCCTCACCTAATTATGCTACGAAAAACATGCCATAATGACCTTATAGCGCACTTAATATTCTTTAATTTAAGGGTAAAATTAGGTCAGTGAACTTTGTAGTTGAAAGTATAAACGCGAAATTCATAAGGCAGGAGGCCCGCTATCTAAGTTTTTCATACAATTCGCAAGTCGAGTTGCAAAGCTGTAATTTTGGTATATTATAAAGGCCTTATAGATATATACGAAAATGCATATTAAAAGAAAAACAAAATAATAGTTTGGGTATAGGACGTAAAAAACGGAAAAAAAATCGGACTTTTTTTAGTTTTTGACGTTTAACTAAAAATCTATTATGTTTTTGATACTAATTGCTATAAAACTGAGAAAGAACATTAAATTTGAAAGGATTTGAGCTACGTTGCATCACCGTAAGTTATATATATTTTGAGATACGACATTTCATAAAGTGCCCTTTTATCAAAAATTAAACAAATTTTAGGTTACGTTAAAGCTATTCACTAAATATTGGCAAAACGTTCGCGCTAAGAAAAAAAAAGTAATTGTAGATAACAACTACATTAAATTTGGAACAAATTGAGCCGATAACAATTACTGTAAGTCTTATAGTTGGGGGTATACGAGGCTTCAAAACATGCATTTATTTTCTTAACTTAATGAAGGGCACATTTTGAAATGTCGTATCTCTAAATCTATATAATTTAGGGTAATGCAAGGTAGCTCAAATCCTTTAAAATTTAATATTCTTTTTAAGTTTTGTAGCAATTAGTATCAAAAAGATAATAGTTTCTTAATTAAACGTCAAAAAGTAAAAGAAGTCCAATAAGTTTTCAGTTTTCTTCGTCTTATGCCGAAATTGTTTTTTTGTATTTCTTGTAATATACATTTTTGTACGTCCTTACAGGGCCTATATAATATACTAAAATTGCAGCTTTGCAACACGACTTGCGATTTGTATGAAAAACTTAGATAGCGGGCCTACTGCCTTTTGAATTACGCGTTTTTATTTTCAGTTACAAAGTTTGCTGACATGATTTTACCCTTTAACGAAAGAATATTAAGTGCGCTATAAGGTCATTATTGCATGTTTTTCGTAGCATGATTAGGTGAGGCGATATTAAGCCGAAATCGTTAGGAAAACTAAAAATAGCGTTAGTTTACAAAAAAGAGTACTTTTAAGAAGTCGGAAATCTCTAAAACTATAAGACCTACGGTAATACATGTTAGCTCAACTTGTTGGAAATTTATTGATCTTTAAACGCTTCCTAACATATAATGTCAAAAAACGTAAGGTTTTTTTAATAAAAATCAGAAACTGAAAAATGACCATACATTTCGCAGTTTTTCACGTACTACGTAACTAGCACAACTTTTTTTTGCTTGCAAAATGTGGTTTTATAGTGCCCTATGGTGTCTAAACAACATACCAAAAATGCAGCTTTACTACATGTTTTGCGAGTTTAATATACGATTTGACCGTACTATTACGCAAGTTTGTAGGTTTGTTTACCATTTCTTACTTTCAACTGTTAACCCCTGGAGTGCCTAGTGACAGATCTGTCACAAGCCAATTGGACTTTAATATAAAATAATTAAAGTAATTAATCAACAATCAAATTTATGACAGCGGCGTTCCAGGGGTTAAATGGCATTTTTTGCAATCGACCTTCAAGATGAAACATAAGTCCCGTTTCCAAGCCAAGCGATGCCACCACCAACCATTAGAAGCATCCTCCCCCTCCTCCCGGCAGAGCGGCAGGGGCTGCTCAACCACCATCCCCTGAACCATGTCCATGCAGGAGTCCAGCGAGAGCTTCTTCCCGCACATCTTTATGGCTCTGATGCGCCGACGCATCTCTGGTTTATAAGATTATGCTCTACTCAAAGCAAGAAAGTTTTAAGACAAGGTTTTGGGCATCGAAACCTAAGCTGCTAAAATCATAGGATTCCGGGAGGTAAAGCGAGAGAGCGTGTTGTATGACCTCTGATAGATATGTAGACTAATGTGCTTATTAAATACAAAGTCAAAGTCAAACTATTCCTTATTAAAGTAAGCTTATTAATAAGCATTTTCGAATCGTTTGACACTATCAAGAGAGAAAAAAATCTACTACTGGTTCTAACCCTATACCGTTCTTGAGAAGAACCAGTATGAAGGTTAGTGGACTTGTTTTTTTAAAACAGTATAGTAATCAATATTAAAATAACGTGCATTAAATAATGTATTATATTTTAAAGACAAACGGGTCTTAATCGCGTAAACTTACGTTTAATTACCACCCACCCGTTTGTCTTTAAAATATGAGTGATAATCGTGGAAGTTTAAATCAATATAAATAATGTATTACGTTAAAAAAATGACTTTTATAGACATTTTTATAAAAAAACCTAACTTAAAAAGAGAGATATTTGAAAACTCATGGTACTAGGGGAAGTACGTCCAAAATGACACATAGTTTTGTTTTTGTGTCATAACGTTTTTCCTGGTATTTCACAGTACTGCCATAGTTTATATCAATAATATTTGGTCCTTCAGTTATCGAAACACATACAGACTTCCATCAAAATATCAACCAAAAACATATTAAAGAATAATTAGCGGAAACTAGTCAATATTCATTTTGTCCATATGCATCGGACAAAATGACATATTGCTAATGGACTAAATGACACATTACAAAATTATTGCTATAATTCGCAAATGAAACATCTATTTCTTCTTGGATTGCTGGTGCATGAAATGTGAACCCAAATTGAACACTTTACACACGACAATCGGTCTTCTCCAGGCTAAGAGTATGAATGAAGGTTGTTACAAGATATACAAGTGCAGTTTTCTTCATCGCTGTAAGAAACATTAGGAAAATCGTCTTTATCATTAATATCTTCAAACGAGTTCAGTGTCCTTGCATTCTTATTTTACCGGGAGAGCTTTATGAGGATTTTTGTCGCTCATCAAACATTTGAGGCGCATAAGCCAACACTAAGTATGCCACACACCCTATGTTATTTTGTCCAATTTTATGTATGTCGTTTTGTCCGTATAGCAATTTAAAAAAATAAAAATTTAAAATAAATATGTAAAGGCTTCTTTTGCTAACAGTAAGTTGTGCAATCTAAAGATAAATGATTGCGGCATGAAAAAAATGGTACATCGAAGGGTACAACAACAAAAAAGATAACATTTGATCAAAAACTTTATAGGCAAGAAAAAAAGTACACAACGCGTGAATACTTATTTTTCGTCATGCCAACGGCACTAATTAAGTAGATGCGTCCAAAAGTTGCCAGACCATAGAAAACCGTTATACGTATAGCTGCATAGTGTCACTGTCAGTTTCGTTTTAAAGTGCGCCAAATTCAAAATAACCCGCATGTGTCGTTTTGTACGTATGTGTCATTTTGGACGTATTTCCCCTACTGATAAAATCAGCGAAATAGTTTGGTTAATTTACACAGCGTGCTTACCAGCTGCTTAGCCAAGTTGCCATTCGCTAACGCTTTGTAGCGTATCGTAGTTTCCCCTCTATCACTCTTTCATATTAGTGCGACAAAGACAGCTCCCTTTAGTTTACGATTGACGATTAAGCGTTAGCGATTGGCAATTTGTCTAAGCACAGGGCTTGATAGTAGGAAATTCCTTTTCTTTAGACTTTCCACGGAAACATCCGAATTTATATTGTTGTCATAAAAACTTCTGCATCTATTGCACTGAAGCCACTAAAGCTAATAAATAGACAGTAAAATAAATTCGAACGTTTCCATGAAACTAGAAAGGAAAAATATTAAGCACTACATCTGTTCCACACAGGGGATAAGTATCATCATCATAATCATAACTATGGAATAACAATCGAAGTGTCGTTATGTGAAAATAAATTTTATACCTAACCTTTTTTTCCCACACAGGTGTAATGAAAAACATTGTGTCAGCCATGGGCGGTACAAAAAGCCTATGCCTACGGTTTGGGCTTTACTGTTACATTTGTTCATATTTATTTCTTATTTACCGTCCTTATGTTGTGTATTGTGTATGTGCTCTATGGTAAATATAGTAAGTATTGAGATTTATTTTTATGAAATAAAATATTATTTTTTACAGGTTTATGCATTTCAGTCCACTGCTCGACGTAAGCCTCTCCTATTAACTACGCGAATAGAGGAGATAAATACCCATAATAGCCACGCTGGGCAAGCAAATTGTATGGCAAGAACCGGGAATTCCCGGTTCCGGTACTGCACTTGTATAGTATAGAAAACCAGAACTGGGAGCCCACCCTAGCCAGCAGGAGGCTGGTGCCGAAGGTCTTCAGCTCACGGGTCCCTGTGGTCATGTTTACTTTATACTAACCAGGGCTGTCTTTCGGCTCCATCTTCAGCTGGGCGAAGGTCTGAGCGCAGGAGGTGAGGACCTGCTCATAGTCGCAGATGGCCGCGTGAGTGCCGTTCACGATCTTGGGACTCATTGGACTGTTGGCCAGAAGGAGGCTGGTGCCGAAGGTCGCGTTCAGCTCGCGGGTCTCTGTGGTCATGTTCACTTATTAGACGAGCGACTAACTCCTAAAAAGACGCTTAAAAATTGGAGTATGTTACTACAGCATAAGAACGGCAGATTATGCTTTTTTCTTATGTTTTCAAGGTCGCTGAATACGAATATGAAGTTTAATTTTACTTAAAGATGGGGGAACACAGTTAAAATTAATTATTTATTGTTTTATATATGTTAACTATCATTGTTCTTTTTGTAATTTCGCAAGTTGATGCTCGTACTAGGAAAAAAACATAACAGTTTCTTTTTCGCCACAGCTCTTCCTTTTCCAAACAGATTTTACATTAGCACGTAATATTTTTACTGGAGATTTAAAAGTTTACGTGTAATTTGATTTTGTTATAGGATAGGGAGTATGTATGCTGATCATAATTCAAGGAGATATATCACCTTTGAGGGAGATCCTTGGTTTCTTCAACACCACGATGTTGCCGTTATCAGAACCGAAAACCTCCTTCAGTATCTCAGAGGCCACCGTCTTTATCTCGTTCCAGTCATCTGAAAGAGATACAATTGCTATGATACGAATAGTCACCCATAATGCCAGACACACAGATCTCCCTAGAGCTAGAGTGCCACAGACAAATACTCAAACCAATTCAATATCAATTTGTTTAATTATAAAAATAAAATGATGTTTTCTAATCTTGTATTGATTACAGCGCCCTCTCTAGCAAATTCAACGCAGCGGAGAGTTGCCGAGTTTGCAGACGATTATGTGAGGCATACGTCTTAGGAGTGTGGCTTAAGGTTGTAGTACCTTCGAAACATTAAGTACAGATGTCGCTAGTGATTAGATTCACAATACCATTGGAAAAATTCGCTGTGATCGACGGAAGGCCGTCTGGGTCCCGTTTTATAAAGTTACAAGATACAGGTTACAAGTGTACAGGTTACAGGAACCTGTAATGCACTATGAACTATTACAGGTGTTTTATAAATACACACAAAAATTTACAATTGTAATGAACCATGGTAAATCTCGATTACAAGTAACATCTACAGGCGTGACGGACATCACTAATTAAAAATAAAAACTGACATAAATAATCGTATCCACAGATTATATATGTTTATTTTGATGGAAAATCAGCCCTTCTACTGCGAAATTCAAAATTTGTAAATTTCGAAGACTTTTCGCCGTAACTCCAACGAAAGCTTCATTAAAGTGACAGAGACAAATCTTTCGAGGATTAGCGAAAATAAAACGACGAGAGAGATGTTCTAAATTTGTGTGGAGTTCATTTGCTCTTTGAAGTCGTACGGTGTCCGACTCCGAAAGTCCAAATTTATTAGGAGCTGAAACAGTCTCGGTCAACGCTATCGGGGTACAGTCAAGGGAATAAATATAATAATGTATACAACTTTAGACCTTATGCTCCAGACATAAGTAAAAAAGTGTAGTCATAGTCAGCGGCCCTACCGCAAACTCGGAAATCCGCAAATTTCGATTATTTTTCTCTTTCACTCTAATATCGCCTTGTTAGAAGTGACAAAGACAAATCGTCGTTTGCGGTTTTCGGAGTTCGTGGTAGTTGGCCAAAACTATGAAGAATCTCTCAGAAAGCGAATAATTTCAACAGTATTACGAGCAAACGTCTGTAGCACACGAAATAACTGGGAAAATTGCACTTGTAGTTGCGGTTACAGGACTCAAGACGTACGTCAGTTTTTGTTACAAGTCTACCACACCTACACTTGTTATTTACAATATTTTTATAAAACACTTGTTCGATTACGAGTTTAAAACTATGAAACTCCTGTATTTTTGTCTATGGCTGAGCTACAGGCACTTGTACCTGTAACTTGTAAAATTGTAACATAGTACTTTTATAAAACGCAAATTGTAAAAAACGGGGCAAGTGTTGCCAGTAAACGCCTGTAAAATTGTAACTTGTAACTTTATAAAACGGGACCCTGGTGTAATTGGAAGCACGCGGGTTCGAATCCCGTGACAACCAGAGTCTTTCGCAGTTGATTTTTTCTATGGTAAGCACATCTGTTACGACATTGTGGAAATACTCAAACCTCAAAGTTGTCTTACCAAGGATATCCTGATTGGTGGTCCTCTGTGACGTCACGGTGAACCGGATAACGTACGTCCCCTTGAAGCAGGCTGGGACCGCGTGGATGTAGCCGCGGGCGTTCAGGCGCTTCAACAGTCGCTCGGTCAGGGCGTTGTCGCCTTTCATGCGGAACGCCACCATGCCTGGAACAATAGTTATTTATGATAAAAGTGTGGAAAGCAAGGTGCATTCCACGAAAAAGTCCACCGATGTCCACCGACGGTTTTTCTCCAAATTGTGGGTTTATCAAAGTCCTCTTTCGTGACTAGAGGAGTCAAAAATGACTCAAAAATATATGTAATAACTAGTAACACTGAAGAAAACTCAAATTATCGAAATAAACACGCGTTTGTACTGGACAGCCCATGGAATGCTCCAATGCCGTATTTACCATAAGGGCACAAGGGCTCATCTTCAGGGGGGCCCCCGAAAGATCGACAACTTTCCTCACATTTATTCTCACTTTTACTTTCCTTTCAAAAGGAGCCCCAAAATCCTTGGGTGTCACCAAAGTTAAAGACGGCCTTGGTGTAGTAAGTGAAAGTAGGCTTTATCAGGACGGGTGTGTTTCAGGGCTACTTAGAAAAAATCCTACATTTCAACATGTGTATCATAAAATATTGTACAATGCATTATGCGAGGAAAACCAGACTATCTCGCCAGTACCAGGCCATGCGGAAAAGTACTATGAAAATCATTCCCGCACACGTACGCAGTGCATAGTTTACTCTTAAAAAAGAGCACTTTCTGAGCATAATATGCATTGTAAACATACCTCCTTATTCGGTCTAATAGGCACATTGATACAACGGAGAGGAACAACAGAGAGGATCAGAAAAGCTACCATCAACTTTGAGTTTTGTAAATTTCCAGTAATTCACAAATGTTATTACGTGTGATAGAGAGAATGTTCGAAATTCGCGATCTTCATTCGACATACGTAGGTTCGAATACGTTGGCGGACTTTTTTCTTTAATATACGTCAACTAAAATCTCTAATTTCAACTAGTTTTTACCTAAATTCCTCGGTTGTGGTATCTCAAACCGCTGGTCGGCTAGCACCAGAGCTTCAAACTTCTGCGCCAAACGGACGCTCTGAAATAAAAGAAAATACAAAAACATAAAATTTTATGAATAATCTCAAAAACAACAGCATTGTTGTCAATATTGGAGGCAAGAAAATAATTACTCATAAACGAATCAGCTGATAAAGATCAGTAATTAAAATTATTGACATATTCGTAACAGCGTGCCTAATGAAGATGTCATTCTGCATACCTACATTATTATAGACACGTGACTTATCGCGCGACAAGAAGGATAAGCTGAAAGTCCGACCACCAGCGGCAATCAGCTATCACTATGTAAATGGTGTTCTCTCGTGCCCGTTGTGTACCCGGGTCTTTATTAACAAGATCGGCTACGTCAGCCACACGAGAGCACATGAGCTTCAATATAGGAGTTGAAGCAGTTGCCGTGGCCGAAAACGGTCAGGATGCTTAGCCAAGTTGCCAATCGCTAGCGCTTAGTAGCGTATCGTAGTTTCCCTCTCTGTCACTCTTTCATATTAGTGCGACAAAGACAGTTAGCTGACTTTCGTTTACGATTGGCGATTAAGCGCTAGCGATTGGCAACTTGGTTAAGCACCCAGATTGCACAATGGCATCTTGGCTATGCCTGCAGGAGAGCTCATAAATGACAAACTTAAATCGGTCAGATCGGACAAAGCGTTATTACATCCTAATGAGCAATAGCCAATGATAATAAAAATAATTACCTCTCTAATATGCTTCTGAAGCCCAGACACGCCATAGTTTCTCAAAACGAACCAGAGCTTTAGAGCCCTGAAGCGACGACTTAGCGGAATCTGCCAATGCTAGAAACAAGACAATACCTTAGGAAATAAGACAATATTTGAACGTATTGTGAAAACACAAATCAAATTATTTAGTAACTAAATATATTGATTTTTGCTTTTTATTTTTCCCCAGCAGTCACACTACCTAATACTGTATAAATTATAAATATTGGATGTCATATACCAGCCGCAAAGCTGAGCACGAACGTGGGTTCGATTCCCACCTCGGATGTTGGTGATCTTGGTCGTTTTTTCTTTGGTATATGACATCCAATAGGTATTTAGATAATATTTAGACAATATTTGTTTCAGGTTTGAAAATAAATGGTTGAAAATCAAATGGATTTATAAAGCAAATAAAGAAAACATTAATAATGGCGACGCGGGTAAAATCAGATCCGGTCCAAATCGATGTAGACAAATCATCAAAGCTAGATATATAAATAAAGAAGAGAAGAAGAAGTCGTAGTAAATCGCCTAGAGCCCTACTTTCAAATAAACTAGATTAAACCATTTCTAGGATTTTTTGTCACGCTCAAGATAATAAACTTTTCAAGTAATTAAAGAGTCGTCATCTACAGTAAATAGCTATAATAATACCTCCACCATGGATTACTATACTGTTTTTTACGTATCATAAATATTTGTATTCGAACAATCAAGAAATTAAATAAAATTATTTATTTTCCTTTAACGTTATAAATAAAAATGTTTTTTGATACTACAAATACTACACGCAGAATATTTAAAATTGTATGGAATAGCTGTTACTCAAGGCATCGCTTTACTTTTTTCATGTGCCCTTTAACTTTTGTAAAATCATTTAGGTTTATATCACCACCATCACCAATGTTAATAATAACACCACCACCAAAATCAACATTTCGTACTAAATATTCCTTCTTATCTGGATTCTCCAGCTGTATCTTCTCTCCACATCCTGGAGATATCTTGTCGTATCCATGCAGACCCTCTTCTTCATCATAAAGGCCATGAGTAGAATCACCACTGTTGAAACCATCATCAGGCAAATCTTCATCATTAAGGTCTTCAGTAGTTTTAGTGATTTCATCATTAGTGATGATTTCATTGTTTTTCACTTCTTTTGTTACTAAAATCCGTTTCACGTTTGACACTTGTGAGCCTACCTATAATTTAAATTGGGAAAATGCAATTTTAGCTTGGTTTATCGAATCTAGAAATCAGTAAGTATGCATACCACCACCACCCAAAAAGTTATCTGTATCAACCGACTTCGTTAAAGGAGAAGATACTCATTTCGACTGTATGTTTACCTCATAACTTCCAACTGGTTGAACCCATTTTGATAATTATTTTTTTATTTGAAAGCTGATGCTTACTGATTGGTCCTATTTTATTTGGTCCAGTTCTGACAATGTCATCCATGAGAAAACCATATAAGTCATACATTTGCAATAATATGTATTATGCACGACAGCTGGACGAATAACTTAATATCAACCGATTTCGATAGTTATTATTTTAACAGATTTCAAAACAAACTGCATGAGATGGCCCCTTGGCACCAATCGTGGTATGATGATGGAGTCATGGAGAAATAGACTACTTGACCCATTTTTAAAGTTTGTTTTATATTACTAATCAATATCTGGGTCCCGTTTTATAAAGTTACAAGATACAGGTTACAAGTGTACAGGCTACAGGAACCTGTAATGCACTATGAACTATTACAGGTGTTTTATAAATACACACAAAAATTTACAATTGTAATGAACCATGGTAAATCTCGATTACAAGTAACATCTACAGGCGTGACGGACATCACTAATTAAAAATAAAAACTGACATAAATAATCGTATCCACAGATTATGTATGTTTATTTTGATGGAAAATCAGCCCTTCTACCGCGAAATTCAAAATTCGTAAATTTCGAAGTTTTTTCGCCGTAACTCCAACGAAGGCTTCATTAAAGTGACAGAGACAAATCCTCGAAATTTGCGAAAATTGCAGTAGTGCCGCAGAACAAAACGATGAGAGAGATGTTCTAAATTTGTGTGGAGTTCATTTGCTCTTTGAAGTCGTACGGTGTCCGACTCCGAAAGTCCAAGTTTATTAGGAGCTGAAACAGTCTCGGTCAACACTATCGGGGTACAAGCGGCCCTACCGCGAAAATCGAAATTCGTAAATTTCGAAGATTTTTCTCTGTCACTCTAACGAAGGCGTCATTAGAGTGAGAGAGACAAATCCTCGAATTTTATGAATTTCGTTTTTCGCGGTAGGGCCGCAGTCAAGGGAATAAATATAATAATATATAGGTATACATATAACTTTAGACCTTCTGCTCCAGACATAAGTAAAAAAGTGTAGTCATAGTCAGCGGCCCTACCGCAAACTCGGAAATCCGCGAATAATTTCAACAGTATTACGAGCAAACGTCTGTAGCACACGAAATAACTGGGAAAATTGCACTTGTAGTTGCGGTTACAGGACTCAAGACGGACGTCAGTTTTTGTTACAAGTCTACCACACCTACACTTGTTATTTACAATATTTTTATAAAACACTTGTTCGATTACGAGTTTAAAACTATTAAACTCCTGTATTTTTGTCTATGGCTGAGCTACAGGCACTTGTACCTGTAACTTGTAAAATTGTACTTTTATAAAACGCAATTTGTAAAAAACGGGGCAAGTGTTGCCAGTAAACGCCTGTAAAATTGTAACTTGTAGCTTTATAAAACGGGACCCTGATTAACGGAAAAAAATATAGATATAATTTTTCACGCCCGCAAAATTATAACTTAAAATTTAAACTTTCGTTACCGGGCGAAAACGATACTAGCCATGTTAATGCTTAGATTATCTGTGGTGTGACGTCACTCAAACCGAAAACAAACATTTGACATTTATCAATGTCACAGCAAAGCTACTTGCCTACATACATGTCCATGGCGAATTTCACTCGTATAAGATTCGACATAAAGTTAGTTTAAGATCCTATGACGTCACATCATGGCCGACACCGTTATCAGAGTATGAAATTAAAAAAAATAAAGCAAATTTTATACACTTTTAATACACCGTAATCGAAAAATATTGATCTTTTCAATAAATACTACGGAAAAAAAAATTTTTTGCACTAAATTTGATATGAGTCAAGTAGCCTATTGCGTTTATTATACCTAGGTAGCAATGCACCGAGGAGAAGTTTAATAAGTTGCGAAACTTCTGTTAAGAATATTCTCGGCAAACTAATTTTTACAAGCAAGCTATTCATGCCAAAACCGTTGCATATACATACCTTTAAAGATAAATTTTACACCTTATTTAGTAATTAATTACTAATTATGAAATAGATTATTCTTCATATCATAACACTATTTTATAAGTTCTCATGGAAACATTCTCAATGAAAACTTACTCCTAAATTGTCATGAAAATTCTTGGAAATTTCCGAGTATATTCCCGCAATTTTGAGAATGTACTGCAACTTGTACATTGCTATACCTAGATACGTATACCTACTACATTTTATTTTTTACCATTACTTTGAATAGACAAACTTTTGCTTAGAAGATATATATGTCTTCGACTTACCATATAATCGATAGCTTTTCCTGAAAAGGAGGAAATCTTTTTAGAATATGTACGAGCTTATATGCGAATAGATGCATATTGTATAATTTAATGAAATACATGTGTTCCCCTAATAATTTAATTTATAACAAAAAAATACAAAGCTTAACGCAGGGGAACTCAACCTTTTTTCTTTAGACCCCTTTTAGAAAAAAATAGTTTCTATTGATTTCAACTTTCAAGTTTAAATATAAACAGTGTGGGAGCCAATTTTTTTTATATGCAAAAATGTAAATGCTATCTTCATAATATTATTTTTTTACTTATCATCTTGCCCCCACTGTAATTTTACTAAATTATTGTAAATCTTAAGTTATGGAGTTGTAATTAATGTTTTTACCTGAATTCTCATGCCTTAGATAGATTGGGTTCACGTTGAAAGTTCTGTGTAGAGCAGTGCTGTCACGTACCCTGAAAATTGTTCTTAATTAATATCAAACGTACCTACACACTTACACTTACTATACAAATCTGCCTTTTATACTTATTATTTCGACCTAGCTTTGTAAGATATTCGAAAGCCTTTTTTTAAAGTTGGTTAATGATGAAATAAGACTATGAAAATGGATAAACTCGCGTATATTAGACTAGCTAGTCGCCCACAGACCACGAACCCTGTAAAGTGTTCGAAACGTCGTAATGAAGTTTAAGTTAATGAATATACGCGAGTTTACCCGTTTTCATACTTTTATTTCAAGAGGGGCGTTTGTGCACTACACTGACTTTTACCGTCCGGTAGTCCGGTTTTTTACGGTCCGATATGCCACGCCATTAAATGTAATATAGGTAGTAGCTTGTGCACTGTACGTAATTTTACTGTCCGACATTTTACTTTTCCCCATTCCTGACAGTATTTTTCCGATCCGAGATGACAGCTATGAAAAACGTGTTAATGCTTACTGCACTGCGTCCGGAATTGCACTGACTTTTACCGTCCCCGATAGTCCGATTTTACAAAATTGAACCGCAAAAAAGACGGACAAGTGCACAAGCCAATCATGCGTTTTTTTTCATGCCATATCGGACCATGAAAAATCGGTCTGCCGGACAGTAAAATTCATTGTGGTGCACAATCGCCCTAATCCTCACGGTTACCGAAGAAAATATTGGTTAATGATTTTACTTTGAAAAACGAAAGTGGTTATAAACTTGACGAAATCTTTTTTTTATAGGCAGGTAGAAGGAAGTGACACATTGGTACAATATCATAGGGGCCAATTTTAGATCTAGTAAGTAAAATACAAACCACATAGCAGTGCAATCAAAGTTGACCATTAGCCACTTGGAAGGGTTGAAGGCGAAGGAGTCCGCCATCTCTATCCCGGCCATCCAGTGCCTGTGAAACAAATTAATACGATTAACATTGAAATGAACAATTAAATTTTCTAAAAATATACCTTGTGCTGTGTTGCCTGCCGTGAAACTGTTCACGTGATGGCCTCATCGGAAGACAAGCGCTGGCACTCGCTAGCAACTTGATGAGGCCATTTCGTAGCATACACGCTTTTATTTGTTAAATTATTTTTCGTTGCTGTATATTCTGATTTTTGTATATGTTACGAATAAAGTTATTTCTATTTCTATAAAAATATTATATTTTATACGTACCGAAAAACCATCTAACTAATAGTCCAAACGAGTTTATAACGACAGTTAAATATTTAATTTCAATCAAAAATACGGTGTCCATTTTATAAGCTGTAAGCGAGAGAAGGGTATAAAACACCAATCAAGTTTAAATCAAGTTTATTTGTCACAAATATTTGCTCCTTGGTCATGGCTGTCTATGTATTTAAGTATCTATATGTATCTATCTATTATATATATCGTCGCCTGGTACCCACATCACAAGCCTTAATTGAGCTTACCGTGGGACTAGGTCGATTTGTGTAAGATGTCCCAAGATATTTATTAATTCAATAAAAAAATGTTTTTTGAATTGAAATTAAGTATTGAAATGTTATTTATTATTTTTATTTTTTAAGTTATTGTATTGTAAATTATAAATTGTATTTGTAAATTATAATTGTAATTTAAATATCATGACTCAAATTGCATACATAGTAATGCACGCATGGCATAGTATAATATTGTACACCATAAACCTGGTAGACCACGGACAGTGATCATAATGAACCTGTAACATCTCTTATATTTTACCTGTGGTATAACAATAAATTATTTCATTTCATTTCACACGCTATCCCGCAGTTGTCGCACGCTATCTCACAGCTGTCGAACGCTATCGCGCACTCCCACTCAGGGCAGACGAAAGCGCTCACAGCGTACGCCGCATCGACGTAAAGCCATGCCGTGCTTATCACACGCTATCTTGCAGTTATATTGATTTAACCCTTTAACGGGCAAGACACACGAAAGCGCTCCCAGCGTACGCCGCGTCGACGTGAAGCCACGCGCCATGCTTATCGTACGCTATCTTGCAATTGTCGCACGCTATCTCGTAGTTGTCGCACGCTATCTCGCAGCTATCGAACGCTATCTCACACTCTCAGTAATATACTTGCACTCGGAGCATATTTCTCCTTCCCACTGCTAATACCTATACTCAGGGCACACGAAAGCGCTCCCAGCGTACGCCGCGTCGACGTGAAGCCATGCGCCATGCTTATCATACGCTATCTTGCTATTGTCGCACGCTATCTCGTAGTTGTCGTACGCTATCTCGGAACTATCGAACGCTGTCTCAGAGCATATTTCTTCTTCCTACTGCTATTACCTGTACTCAGGGCACACGAAAGCGCTTCCAGCGTACGCCGCGTCGACGTGAAGCCATGCGCCATGCTTATCGTACGCTATCTTGCAATTGTCGCACGCTATCTCACAGCTATCCAACGCTATCTCGCACTCCGAGTTCTAATACATATGTATTAGAACACGAAAGCGCTCCCAGCGTACGCCGCGTCGACGTGAAGACATGCGTCATGCTTGTCGCATGCTATCTCGCAGTTATCGAACACTATCTCACAGCTATCGAACGCTATCTCGCACTCTCAGTCTTAGTATACCTAAACTGAAGGTGTATTTCTCCCTCCCACTGCTAATACCTGTATTCAGGGCAGACGAAAGCGCTTCCAGCGTACGCCGCGTCGACGTGAAGCCATGCGCCATGCTTGTCGCAAACGGCGCCAATCTCGCGAAGGTTGTCGAACGCCACGGACCCCGTCGTGCCGAGGGTTGCGCACACCTGTAGCAAAAATACCATTAAACATTTTTTGTGAAAGTTAATTCTTCTTAAGTGTTTCTCAATCATTAAAAACCCAAGCACGGCCATAAGAAAACATTTATCATCACCCCAAATCTCTTTTTTTTGTGAAATAGGAGGCAAGCGAGCAGACGTATCGTCTGGGTGAATCCACAAGACTGTAACGAGAGTTACCAATTCTTTTGTATGTTCTCATATTATTTAAGTACCTACATTTAAGGGTCCACATATCTACCTACAGGGCTAGGCTAGACGTACGGAAACTTAACTTTGATTAATTAATTTTAAAACATACGAAAGAATTGATAACTCTCGTTACAGTCTTGTGGGTTTACCCGCCTGATGTTAAGCGATCACCTGATGTATCGCCTGATGGTTTATAGGCTAAATCTAACGCATGTTAAGAAGTAGGTATTAGTTTGTGATTTTTAGGTATATAGATTTGTCGAAGAAAAATGGAAATAAGCCTAGATTAAGATAAAAAATTGTATGAATATTTTTGAAGGTATTAATTGTTTCATATCCAAATAAAATAAAATAAATAAACAGATAAATAAATCACCGTGGCCCATGGACACTCGCAACAGCCTTGGTATTACAAGTGCGTTGCCGACCGTTAAGATGGGAATACGCACTTTCTTGAAAGTTTGAAGATCGAACAGATCATTCCACAGTTTAGCTGTGCGAGGCAGGAAATTTCTAGAAAAAAATCCCGTGGCTGTCGACTAAGGGATTAAAGCATCACCGGCCATTCGTTAATAGAATATTGATCATGGGCAGCATCATCATATTCATCATAATAGATACACAACTGCAATCTTCAATTCGTTTGCTCAGCGTGGCGATTACGGGCATTACATCCGAATGCATATAAATAAGAGAGGCCTACGTCCAGCAGTGAACTGATAGGATGATGATGTAATGTGAAAAGCAAAAGGAAATAGTACTTTATGCAACCCTTATTTAAGAGAGGTCAAAAAAGGTGAGTGGCGTGGGTAACAATTTGAGGCGAAACCAAAAATTGTTATTAAAGACGCCACGAGCATTTTTTGACTCAGTTAAACAATGTTGCACACAATACTTTTTCTACGACCACACACTTATTTTCAAATAAAATCGTAAATTTGAGAAATATTCTTAGTCAACACATTTGGACGGGCGGGAGTCGTCAAAATTAAAAAAGAAAGCTCCTCTATGGCTTACGACTCATCAGAAATGACATTAAAAATTAGGTTGGCAGACATGTATTTCATTACGTCTTGTATACACGAGGTGTCTTAAAATCCAAAAACGCACTACGTGTATGCCCGAAAGCGTTTATTGGGAAAAGACATATATAGACTTGTTTTGACATCTGTAGGTAGGGGCTTAAAGGTGTGTTCACGACTCTGTAAATGACAAATAAAAGTACGGGAGTAGAAAAAAGATTATACACTACATCTTTATTAGGTTTTCGGTGTCGGGTAAAGGACCTTGTATATGTAGGTATTATTATAACGTGCATAACAGGTGGATAAATTTTATGATTCATGTACAGTCGAGGAATTTAATTTCCTACCAATTTCGTACCTTGTCACTGTGACAATCAATATGAAAGCTGCTAGGACTGTCATATTATAGCTACACTATGACAAGGTACGAAATGGGTAGGAAATTAAATTCCTCGACCGTACTAAAACTACCTTTAACTACCTGTATTATAAAATTAAAATCTATTTATTTTCATATACTTGTTTTCGATGTAGAAAGTTTTTTCATATATATTTATTTACAAAACTACAATTTATGTACATAGATTAAATCTAACTAATCTACTTAACCTAACCTATATCTAAGATTGGCCCTTGTGGCATTGTACCGAGGATGCTGGCGGCATTTCCTCGCTGTATCCCAATACTGATGCGTTGTGCGAGGAAGTCGTCAGCTCTTCGGTCTTTGGTTACATCAACCAGACCTTTCGCGATCTCAGCAAACAATTTGCGTGCACTGGGGCCCCATGAACCGAAAGTTTCTACGCCAAACGGTACAAAGAAAGAAAGTTATTCGATTTTCAACTGGTTGATTTAGATTTCATTTAAAACCCTATATACAAAATCTCATCGTATTAAAACACCGGCAAAATGTCACACGATCCTACGTAATGAAACATTATCCGCCGTGCGACTAACTAACTTATTGATAATACGGTTAAATACAAGTATAACGAACGATGCGACGGGCTAATATCGAATGACAGGGAAACAAGAATACGTATAAACGTCAGTAGAATCTAATAAAAAACCTAAAAACTTTGCTGAGATCGCGAAACGTTTGGTTGCCGTAACTAAAGATCGAAGAGCTGGTGACTTCCGCGCACAACGTATCAGTATTGCGATACAGCGAGGAAATGCCGCCAGCATCCTCGGTACAATGCCACAAGGGCCAATTTTAGATATAGGTTAGGTTAAGTAGATTAATTAGATTTAATCTATGTACATAAATTGTAGTTTTGAAAATAAATATACAGGGTGTAAGTCTAATACGGGCGAAGCTCTTAACGGGTGTTAGTTTACGACATAATAAGTACATTCGAATAACTTTTGCTTAAAATTAGAGCAACAAAATTTTCCATACAAAATAATTCGGCGCGCAATGTAGAGCAACATACGCGAGTTAAAGACTCGATGACAGCCAATTTCAAAAGCAGATGTCATAACTGCCATATCAACAATAACAAATGTTCGTATGTACCTACATTGCTGCTCCGATAATCTTAAGAAAATTCTGTGGGGTCATAATTGAGAGTAACTTTAAAAAAACCTTGTAATCCATGATTACACTAATGAATCCCATGCCTGGGGGCTTATGATGGTCGTGCTGTTAACTTGACAAACGGCATTTTATCGTACATTTTGATTTCCATACTATGGTTGTTGTCATATTCTACCGGATTTTGACGATTGATAAGCGACGTTATTTGTATACGATGGTCGTATCTGTCACTGCCAGTGCTGCCAGATTATTTACCTTTGAAAACATCAAAGCATTTCTATCGCAGGGCTGCCAGATTGTAAAATTGTTTTTTTTTTATAGTTCGGGTGCTTAGTTTATCCTGTTTTTATAATCGAATTGGTAAAAGAGAAAATTTTAAATTGTTGATTGATTATACTGTGTCCAGCAATCTGTCTCAGTAGAAAAAGGCAGCAAATTCAAAAAGTTGTGTTCAATTTCATGACAGCGTACTAATTTTTTTGGAATATTTTACTTTACCAAAATGAAATTACACTAAAAACCTACCAAGACGACAAATTATTAAATAAATTCATATTTTATGTCTTATTACTTATTTTTTCTTCATAATTACAATTATACCTAATTCTTCATAATTACAACAAACAATCCTACCTAATAATCTTTCTACAACATGAATGTAGGAATAATATGGATTTGACAACGTTATAATAATAGCAAGAACGAAAGGGATGGTCTTATGAAACTTTTTACTAGTGGAAGTGAAAAGGAACGATAATCGTCCGTCCTTATCACTGTGCCACTATTTTTTGTGCGTGTGTGCATTAGATGCTAAATGTAAGTGCCAGACAAATGCGTTGAATACGTCACTAAGTGCCACACACGCAAGTATCTTCTTAGTAGTAAGTGACTATGTCTATCCCTCTTAGTGGCACACTATGTGCGGCCCCTCGTTCTACAAGAAGAATAATAAATAAGTTGGTAAAGAGGGAAGAACTTGAATAAGTTTTTGAAGAGAAGAAAAAATACGTGAGTGCAAGCTAAATTTGCAATTGCGAATATTGAAAATGCTTAAGATCACTTTCTATTTTGTCATTATCGCCAATAAAAAAAATATCAACGAAACCATCCCGTGGAAAATTCAAGACGGCATCAATTTTGTCATTGAATAGAAAAAATATTTGAGCGGTTTCACACGACGCGTTTTTTTTTTTGCCTGACGACCTACTGTGATGAAGCCTTAGGCCGGCCTTATACATCCGGGATCAAAGTAGGGTATTCGACAACATTAAAAATATACCCCAAAATGTGGTCATCCTATTAGAAAATAGCATAATTTATACTACATTTCACTTAGTTTTGGAAAAAAATATGCCTATTTGTAGCATAATTTATTTCACCAAAATAAATTAAATATTTTTTGAAAAATTATCTGTGACAGCCAACGCCCTATGATTGGTCAGCGTTCCTGTGACGTCAGTTGCAAGTAAACATTGCTTATGCATTGCTTCCATATTGCTTCCTTATCAGAGTGTAGTTCGTGTTTCGAGATATTATTGTTGTTTAATTCGATCTTTGTGCTAATTCTAAAGACTTTTCTAATAAATATTATATCTTCCGGTGTAAATATTCGTGTGGTATCTGAAAATGGAGGCAAATTTTGTGCGAGCGGACAGCAGCAACCTACCTAAGATAGATGCATTTATGATTGCATAAAGATAACGTTGATTACTATGCTGCGGAACTTAAAAATGTAAAAACTGTAAGTACCCTATACTAATTATTTATTTGTATATAAATGTATAAATACAATAAGGACAAGTTCGGAGGTTTTGTATGAGCTAATTTTAGGTTATGTTAATGTAATTTCTTTTTGTCCTAATTTTTGCCTTTGTATCACAGGTCAGCAAGAGAATCATTATGGTGACGATGCGATTGGTTATGTCCAACTACACCGGGAAAATGGAATGTGCACAGTCAAATGTAAGATGTGCCCTGAGCACAAAGTACGAGCCAAAGCATACAATGTGACTTTGATTGTAAACGAACGTGACTGCGAAATTATTAGTTGTCAGTGTCATGATTGTGCTGCCTCAGCTGGAGGATGTAAGCATGCAGTTGCTTTTTTAATGTGGGTCCACCGTCAGTCTGAGGAGCCTTCATGTACTTCTGTAGAATGCTATTGGAAAAAATCGACTATGTCGAAAGTAGGGACTACTCTAAAGTATATCAAAGTGCAGCAAATGAGTCAAAAGGAAATACCTCATAGACCCAAGTGATCCAGCATTATACAATGAATTTATTTCTGAAGCTAAAAGGAGGAAGATTGAGAACTGTATATTGCTAAAGTATCAAGTTGATTATAAGCATTCTGGAATTATGCAGTACTCATTGCACTGCTTTATGATAGATCAATCTGAAGATATTAAAGTAGATGTTGACAGAATTGTAGGCTTGATGAAAAAAAATTCACTGCAGCAGCAATAAATACCATAGAAGAAGCCATAAGGTAGCAAAACAGAAGCAGCTTGTGGTATGAGATGCATGCATCAAAGGCACATGAAGTGAGTGTGTGGCGTCTCCTGACGGTGTAACAAAAGATGCTATCATACAAATTAAATGCCCTACTAAAGCAAAATCCAAAGATAATTATTTGAAAAATGGAAGGCACAGGTACAGCTGCAAATGTATGCAACTGGTGTCAAAAAATGCTATTTTTGTGTTGCTGATAGCCAATTTGAAAAAACAAAGAAAGTAGACATTGTGTTAGTGAATTATGACAGTGAATATGTTATTTTATTTTATAGCCTTTACTTAACGACTACAATAATAATTGATAACATAAATATATATATTTTAGACATCGGCATAGTCGTCTTGCCCTCCGGCATAGGCCTCCTCTAAAGATTTCCACTCTTTCCTGTCCATAGCGGTTCTTCTCCAACATGTTATTAAGTTACTACAAAAGTTAACTGTTTCTTGGAAAAAACATAATATTTATCCCATTTTGTGTAGCAGCACCAATGTGTGATAATATAATGAAATAAAAAACAATTTCAGGCTTCTTATTATTTTTATTTTATATTTCCTCTTTTGCATGTAAGCAACAAGTAAACAGTTTCACAACCCCTACAGATAATGAATACTTTCTGACAACATGATATTAATATTATACATTAGACTGAGACATTAATTACCTACCGAACATGCATACTATATATTTTTAATGACAATAATGATCAAATAATCATAATACCATGTTACATTATTTAATAAGAGAATTCTGCAAGTTTATAAGACCACATGCAATGGTAATGATATGATCAAGAACATGACGTAAGTTAGTATTTATCACTGCATGTTGTTTTAGCATACTAAATTCTCTTATACGCCTAATCACGCGTTTAATCAAAATTCGTTAACTAGCAAATAGCAATTATCTTGGTTTGTCGAACTTCAGTTTTAGATAACTTTTCACCAGCTTTTACACTTGGTGGCCTTAAGAGTTTTATGCCTGAAATGCATGTTCAAGGTGTTTGAAACCTCTGACTGCTAAGATAGAACTTCCTTCTTGTAATCCATCAAGGAAGTTACAGTTCTCTACTATGACAACATCACTTGTTCTGTCCCCAAATCCTTGAGAAGCAAAATTAATCAAACCATTAGGTGTACAATATTACAATATATTAAATACTTTACAGTATTTCCCTTTTTATACTCTGACCATGACAGTGCCTGATGAACAACATTAACATTTGTGGCTGCGCACATGGAAAGGTACCTAGTCACGGCATTTAGTTACAGAGTTACATGAGTTTTTGTCGAAGCGGGTGAAAAAGTGCCAAAATGGGTTTGTGCTATAATTGGGTTATTTACATCCTAAGGAACACGTGTGTACAAGAATATCAGTAAAATTATGTTTTTTTAGTATATTTCTCCGACCATAAAATTTAGTACTCAGGGTACCTTGTCACGCCATGTCTTAAAGCGTTTAAAATTTGAATAATTTTGTCAATATTTCCGTCGCGGGTAGTCAAATGCCTCTTTCTAACAAGGAAGGGTACCCAACTGTCCGACTCCGATTTGATTCATCAAAATGAATCAAATCGGAGAATATGTTATAGGGTAGTCTAAAATCACGGACATTTTTATAAATAAAAATATATTGATTTCTGCAATAATTGTACCAAATAACATTTTGATACAAATATTTTTTGCGTTATAGGTACTAAAATAGTGCCTTTAAATTGAAGTTACTAAAGTTTAGTAAATGCCGTGACAAGGTAGGTACCCTAGTTACGTTTCCATACAAAAGTTTCGACTGGGTCACTAAACTAATTAATATTATAATATTGATTAAAGACTTAATAGATCATAAAGTAGTAGGTTATGTATATTGTATAATTGGGTATTTTATCCTAGTTTTACTCTATTTCTTGAAGATAATGACTTATCGTGACAAGGTACTCTGTTTAGTCAAATGTAAAATTGTATGTTTTACACGACTAAAACAGAACTTTTTATAAATAAAAATATATGGATTTCTGCAATAATTGTACCAAATAACATTTTGATACAAATATGTTTTGCATTAAAGGTACTAAAATAGTGCCTTTACATTTAAGTTACTAAAGTTTAGTAAATGCCGTGACAAGGTACCCTAGTTACGTTTCCATACAAAAGTTTCGACCGGGTCACTAAACTTTTTTGATAAAAAAAATGCTTTAACGTTATTTCGATGTGACACCATTGTGGCACACTATGCTGAATATAGTTAAATTATGTGATAAATCATCGATATACACATAATTTTGTTGCTTTTTAATATTATAAATGACCTTTTTTGCAATTGTTAATAAGTGCGGTAATTATTAAATTTATTGTTGATTATGGAATTTATTTTATTCAATTATTCCAAAATGCCTTAGAATATGTAACTACGATAAGAAACTAACAGTTTTAATCTCATTATATCATGAATTGGGTATAATGAACACTTTCGTATTTCTTTGGCATTATAAACTTTAAATGCAATTTTCTCAACTTGTGCATCTCGGAAGTCGCAAATTCAAAAATGTATATAAAAATCGTGGTTCAACCTAGAGTCATGATTCTTTTTTTTATTGATAGCAAATTTAATTTCCTTGTTGGAACTATGCATAACTCAATACCCGCAACTAAGTACTTTTCCATGTGCACAGCCACATTTGATGATTTTTGTATGTCAATTTCTAAGCAATCTATAATACAGCTGACATTGTGGTAGCGATGCCTAAATGCAATAGGAAGGTTCTTTTTTATTAATTTTTTATCAAAGTTTATAATGAATGGTTTTAAATAACTACTTATTATTGGAATGTTTACTAAAAATAATCTGCTAGCATAAGATAAGGATATTCCTAAATTATCCTCTAGTTCAGAAAATGTGGCGTTCATTCTAATTTTTTTCAAGCATAGTAAAATGTGTTCTATTTTTATATTCGTTAATTTATGCAATAGCTGAATTATAAAGTAACATTCTTTGGAAATACCAATATACAACATAGGCTTCCTTTCAATTAAACGCACAGTATTTACACGGCACTGTAATTGTTCAATATGCTCATTATTTTCTATGACATTACTGTCGGAATCAGTACCTCTTGATGATGAAGTAGGTACAAAAGGTGAACGACCACATTCGTGCATTCTAAAAAGGAAATATCACTGTCCGATTTTTCTTCTTCCAGAACTTTTCTTTTTGCTGCTTGGATTGTGGCTGGGGCTGAAGGAGATGGTTTCACTTGGTATGAAACAGTCTTGAAGGGTGCTGTGGCAATAGTTGTATGTTGCCATATTGTTTGGACAGCCCTGCTCCTATGATTAACATTAACTTTTGTTCTTACTTGAATAGATTTCACCGTAGATATGATAGTATCTGTAATAGTTACTTTGTCCTGAGTTTTTGGTAATTCTGAAATATAAACACTCAAAATCAGTAAGTTTAAAAAATTTGAAATCAACAACATAAATAATAATATATAAATGAGACAATCTTATACAAATCAACCTAGTCCTACTGTAGTAAACTCAAAAAAGGTTTTTGTTGTAGGTGCTAGATGATGGTATATAAAATAAATATTATATAAATAAATACTTAAATACACCTAAAACAATCATGACTCAGGAACAAATATTCATGCTCATTCCACAAATAAATGCCCTTAAAGAGATTCAAACCCGAGAACTCCGACTTTGTTGGGTGGATGACTACCAACTAGGCTATGGAGGATGTCTAAAATATATTGATATATATTTTTTATAATTAATTAATATCATACCTTCAGGCTCCATAATTTCTTGCACCATGTCATCTTTAGTATTGATAGTTGTTTGCAGACACTTTGTGACATGGTCAATTCTTTGTCTTTTAAGAAACACTTCTCGGCAAGGAACAGCATCACTCAGCCGTCTCTTGAAATCCTCTTGACAGTGATATTAAGTTGGCACAGCCTCATTTGTCAGAAGTATCTTCTGAATAAAGCCCATTTTGTACTTCATGTAATTAGTTGTGTCTTTATCCATCTGAAATTTAACTGCATTGTTGAAATACCAACATTATATTTGACAGGACAGTAATCAGAAAACTACAAACAAGATGTGAAAAACCTCAACAATAGAATGCTGAAAACAAAATATTTGAGATCCTAATAGGGTGTTTTGCAATGTAGGGTCTAAAGAGGTTAGGAATTAAAGATGTTGTTATATTTTGTAAATACCGATATATTTACCTCCTATTAGGTAGGTATAACGTGAAGTGATACTTACATCAAAGTGATCTTCACACATAAAGACATTTGTATGTGATTTAATGGAATTTGGATCTCTTCGAGCTAACTTAAGCCAGTTTTCGTCTTTTGGGATCCGTTGGTATAGAAACAAACAGTTTCTGTGGACTGTTTATAGAAGTATTTGTACACTGTGGCACTATACACCATTTATACTCCATTTTATTCAACAAATTTGAAGAAAGGCGATAATAATTACGTACTGTTTAAAAACGATAGTGACTCTGTTCTGTTTACTAGTAGGTGACGTCACTTGACCGGCGCCATTACAGAAACAGCGGCCCTACCGCGAAAAACGAAATTCGTAAATTTCGAGGATTTGTCTCTTTCACTCTAATGACGCCTTCGTTTGAGTGACAGAGGAAAATCCTCGAAATTTACGAATTTCGATTTTCGCGGTAGGGCCGCAGCGTTTTAGCCGCAGTTCTGAAATTTTAAACTTCGATATTGATTATTACTCATAATACATTGAAATTTACACAAATATTAATAAAATTGTGCTTATTTTGTTAGAACGAATAATTTAGACCGATTCTTCAAAAATAGTCAAATAGCCTTTACAGACAGTGCCCGCTGGCGAGTGTTTAAGAAACTAATAGGCAGCCATTTTGCTTAAACTTGTAAAACTAAAATTCCAAATCATTGTCAGCTCTGCCTCTTTGAAGCTTAGATGCTCACGCGCTTTTCAAAGTTTTCTCTCGAAATTCTTGTTTCTGTTTGTTGTTTCTAGTTATTAATCGTTATAGTTGTGTTTTTTGTTAAGTTTTACTTGCAACGAGTGATCTTCACTCGAGTGTTTCAATACGAGTGAAATACCGAACAAACATCGTGTTTTTGGCTGTGACCCTTTAGGTAAGTTAATTTTATTTCACCTTTAAAAGTTATATCATAACAATGATAAGCATTTTAGTAAGACTTTTCTCAACATCAATGGTTGGAATTTGTTTTGCGTGTAATTTTCTGTTATCACATCACTCGTCAGTCAAAGGATAATGGCGTATGAAAACTTTAAAAAACTATATAGTAACAGAACACACAAGGGTTTAGAGATGGGCGAAATGTGTCTTTTTGAAGAAAAGAGAGATACATATCTTTCGACGCGTGGGATATGAATCACTCTTTTATATCTTTATATCCTTATATATCCGTGATCTAGTTTCGTTAGTTTGGCTCCCGTCAGTCCTTTCACTCCCGTATATCGGCAGAGTCCTCTCGCTCAATTCGATCAGATATGAAATATGAATTTAAAAAATGGATCGCGATAACAATGAAAAGAAAGAATGATTATTCTTTATATTAGTTAACTGTAATTTATACAGTTGTTATATTATCTGTAAGTATGTAATTATATTTCATTCAACGACTGATAATTTTGATCGTAGGTAGCAATTCAATTTTGTATTTGAAATTACATACAAATTGTTAAAAATATCATAAACTTTAAAAAAGTATTTATTTCATAGCAATATGACCGCAAATAGCTTGAAAAGTTACTTCAACTTTTTAAAAGACGAAACAAAACCAGTTATTAATGCTTGCTTAATGCAAGTATGAGGCTATGCTATTTTGAGCTTAACGCCCTTGCAATTGAGTATTCAATTACTCATTGAGAGTAAACGCGTGTTTACTTAAAATTGTCTTTTCATTTTGGCGCGGGAGCTAATCTAGGAGATATGGAGAGAGCCGATTGAGCCGAGAGCGAAAAAGAATATACGGTGTCACCCTAGCGCGAGCGAGATAAATATGGCCGCGCGAATTTGACCGAGCGCGTGCCGAAAGTTGCCGAACGCGCGAGCCGTTTGCAGTGTTGTCACATCTACCAACTTGTTGGTAGATCTACCTATTTTGCCTTCATTCTACCTATCTACCACTTTCAGTCTTAAATCTATCTATTTCTCAAAATCTTATGATGATGAACATTCTCCATACGTTTTACGAAATATAATTGTTATTTCAACGTTTGGGCACGTTTCATGCTAAAGTTTGTGGGTATATCATGATATATCAGCTTAACAACTTGCCACCAACACTACTGATAGTGTCAGATGCCAGCAGAGATAGTGACAGTTTTCGTGACATTTTCTACGAGTCGGTTAGTAAAACGGTATGGCATATGAAATTATAGATGGCGTCATTGGCGTCGATCCTTAGGTGGTAGATCTACCAATTTTCCGTTTCTAATTCTACCAATTTCTACCTATTTTTGGATGTCGTTCTACCAGTTTTCCCAAATTGTATGTGACAACACTGGCCGTTTGTATCGCGACTCGCGCGATTCGCTTCACGGGTTGGCGAGTGAGACTGTGTGCGTGTAATGATATACGTCGGATAAAGATATGGTTCGATTTGTAAAGATATGAAGAGTGAGTCGATAGCACGGAGAGATATATATCTTTTGAATGACTCGCTCCTGAGTTACCCATCTCTACAAGGGTTGGGGTATAGCAAAGGGGGCGCGGGACTTAGAAAATTTTTGATGGAGGTGGTGTCATTATGACACGTATTTTTTATGATGCTATTGTATAGAAGACGCCAAAATAAGCATGTTTTGTATGGACAACTTTTCTTTAAACTTGATAATTACCAAGATATTGGCTCCTAAATAAAATTTGGTTTTGGTCAAAATTACTAATGTATGGGGATTAAAAATGCTGCGTGAGCGAGCGAAGCGAGCGAACAAAACCTTCCGGGGCAGATCCGACTCGGATAGGTTAGGTTAGAAGACCAAGGCGGGAGCTTTGCTCCCGCCTTAGTCTTCGAGGTTATTTTTTTTTTTGCAACCCAGAAAACTTGTTCACCAAAACCAAATTTTATTTAGGAGCCAATATCTTGGTAATTATCAAGTTTAAAGAAAAGTTGTCCATACAAAACATGCTTATTTTAGCGTCCTCTATACGATAGCATCATAAAAAATACGTGGCATCATAAAAAGTCCCGCGCCCCCTTTGCTATACTCTGACCTTCTTGAGCGAATAACATTATTTTTTATTTATCGATATTGATGTCATAGCTGTTATGAGTAGAAATACGCGTCACGTGTTATTTTTATAATTTTTCCATCATCAATCAAAAACCAAATTGTGTCGAGTGCTATGCATTAATCTTAAAATAATACTGCTTTTTAACAGTTAAGCCGCGTTTCCAACTAGTGTTCTGAGCGAGCATTCGTTCATTCTTGGGCAGATGAAAACAGGATTTCATATAGCAAAATGTTCGTTCCTCAGCCCACGAACAAGGGAATGCTCGCTCAGAACAACAGAAACAAAGAACAAACACGGCTTTAGAATAACATTTTTAGTAAATAAAAACTATTTAACAGTTGTAATTCCAGTTGTAAACTGTAATTCCACCACCAATCTACCTGTGTTCTTGGCTGCTTTTACTTTTTAATTACCACACTTGTGTAAATAATATTTGTTTTATTATTCTAGTCACATGCACAGATCAATAACATGGAGGATCAGCGTATGGCACACTTACGGGCTCAAAATATAGATCCAGATGTATCCACAGACTTATTGCTGATTCAACAAGGTGTCGATTCAAAATACATCGGACCCTAATGAGGAAGATCGCCAACCTTCCGAGCATATAAACAACATGATGAGATCATGAGACCTGTAGTAGTCATGGTAAACATAAATATCAATGTATTATTATTCACTAAACTTGAGTCTGAAATAAAATAATTCCGTCCAAATTCCGTAAAAATAGGCCTTACAAACGACATTAGTATCAATGATTATAGTACGGTCAAATCGTATATTAAACTCGCAAAACATGTAGTAAAGCTGCATTTTTGGTATGTTGTTTAGACACCATAGGGCACTATAAAACCACATTTTGCAAGCAAAAAAAAGTTGTGCTAGTTACGTAGTACGTGAAAAACTGCGAAATTTACGGTCATTTTTCAGTTTCTGATTTTTATTAAAAAAACCTTACGTTTTTTGACATTATATGTTAGGAAGCGTTTAAAGATTAATAAATTTCCAACAAGTTGAGCTAACATGTATTACCGTAGGTCTTATAGTTTTAGAGATTTGCGACTTCTTAAAAGTACTCTTTTTTGTAAACTAACGCTATTTTGAGTTTTCCTAACGATTTCGGCTTAATATCGCCTCACCTAATTATGCTACGAAAAACATGCAATAATGACCTTATAGCGCACTTAATATTCTTTCGTTAAAGGGTAAAATCATGTCAGCAAACTTTGTAATTGAAAATAAAAAGGCGTAATTCAAAAGGCGGTAGGCCCGCTATCTAAGTTTTTCATAAAAATCGCAAGTCGTGTTGCAAAGCTGCAATTTTAGTATATTATATAGGCCCTATAAGGACGTACAAAAATGTATATTACAAGAAATACAAAAAAACAATTTCGGCATAAGACGAAAAAAACTGAAAAATTATTGGACTTCTTTTACTTTTTGACGTTTAATTAAGAAACTATTATCTTTTTGATACTAATTGCTACAAAACTTAAAAAGAATATTAAATTTGAAAGGATTTGAGCTACCTTGCATTACCCTAAATTATATAGATTTAGAGATACGACATTTCAAAATGTGCCCTTCATTAAGTTAAGAAAATAAATGCATGTTTTGAAGCCTCGTATACCCCCAACTATAAGACTTACAGTAATTGTTATCGGCTCAATTTGTTCCAAATTTAATGTAGTTGTTATCTACAATTATTTTTTTTTCTTAGCGCGAACGTTTTGCCAATATTTAGTGAATAGCTTTAACGTAACCTATTTGTTTAATTTTTGATAAAAGGGCACTTTATGAAATGTCGTATCTCAATATATATATAACTTACGGTGATGCAACGTAGCTCAAATCCTTTCAAATTTAATGTTCTTTCTTAATTTTATAGCAATTAGTATCAAAAAGATAATAGATTTTTAGTTAAACGTCAAAAACTAAAAAAAGTCCGATTTTTTTTCCGTTTTTTTACGTCCTATGCCCAAACTATTATTTTGTTTTTCTTTTAATATGCATTTTCGTATATATCTATAAGGCCTTTATAATATAACAAAATTGCAGCTTTGCAACTCGACTTGCGAATTGTATGAAAAACTTAGATAGCAGGCCTCCTGTCTTATGAATTTCGCGTTTATACTTTCAACTGCAAAGTTCACTGACCTAATTTTACCCTTAAATTAAAGAATATTAAGTGCGCTATAAGGTCATTATGGCATGTTTTTCGTAGCATAATTAGGTGAGGCGATATTAAGCCGAAAATGTTAGCAAAACACAAAATTTTATCTAGTTTACAAAAAGGAGTACTTTTTAAAGTCTCGAATCTCTGAAACTATAAGACCTACGGTAATGCATGTTAGCTCAACTTGTTGGAAATTTATTAGTCTTTAAACGTTTAATAACATATGACATAAAAACGTAAGGTTTTTTAAATAAAAATCAGAAACTAAAAAATGGCAATAAATTTCGCAGTTTTTCACGTACTACCCAGCTATCACAACTTTTTTTTGCTTGCAAAATGTGGTTTTATATACTGCCCTGTGGTGTCTAAATAACATACCAAAAATGCAGCGATACTACTTGATTTGCGAGTTTAGGGTAAAATTATGTACGATTTGACCGTACTATTATTAGATTAACAATAATAAACCTTTATGTCATACATAAATCTTTGGGGGAGGCCTATGTTCAGCAGTGGACGTCTTTCGGCTGATATGATGATGATGATGTCATACATAAAATGGGATAAATGTACCGAACACATACATTTCACTGAACAAGCACTAAAGTTAAGTAAATCGACAAAGTGGGACGCTCCCTATAGAAAATCACTAAACTTTATAAACGTACAAAAGTACTTAGAATTTGATATTTACCTACTTTTTAGCCGTGATAAATGTGATTATTTAGTTATGTTATACATTAAAATACACATGTCATTTGCATTTTTTTATGCTGTAGGTATTTTTTAATTAGTTTCTTACTAACTTTTTGATATAATAACTGGCTGAAGGGTTCCATAGAATTGTATGTGCATTTTTTAGCATGCGAATACATTTATAAATACAATTTTAATGATTAATCTGGGTTTCGTGTTCTAAATTTAAAAAATAAACTCATATTCCTGATTGACATATTTTCCTTGTTTTTCATGTTCAAAAATCCGTAAAATTTAAAGTACTGAAGTTATATACTTACAAGATTTTGACTTATTTGAAATCCTTTGGAAAAGAACGCCGATTCATTTGATACTAGCCATTCCATAACTTCAAGTACAAGTCTGTTTTTTGCCATCCCAATCTTTAAGCAACGTTTTCTCAATAGTTGCTTTTTCACTTCTGCATCTTTGAAGAGTTTAAAAAAAATAATTATAGCACTTAGAGACATATACCTTACACCAAAAGATAGCGTATGATCTATAGTATTTGGAACTACTCATAACTCCATATCGACAAAGTGGGACGTTTACCGTAAAACGATCACAAATGTTTTGTATGTGTATGTATTTCTGTATCTTATTTTTAAAATTTGGTTTCTTGATGCTACAGGCACACGATGATGTCGTGGAAACCTTTGCTTTAATAAATAAATAAATAATTAACTACATGTGCCTTCCCGGCTACTTGTCGAAGGGAGATAATCACGGCAGACAGACAAGCCTGTTTCGCTAATAGCTTTATAAAATTCATTCCTGGCAGAGACATACAATTGGTTTATTCAAAATTTAATTAGGCTATTCTACTGATATAATCCTTTGTATGCTGTACTGTATCTGATCCTGAAACATGTATTTTTTCAGGCCTTGCAGTATGTTTGCAAGCAGTTGGCACCATCGGAGCACATTTGGTGAGGACAAGATTTGGTGACATTGTAGCCTGTAAGCCGGTGAATTTTCATTGATTTGATCTAGAGGAATCCTAAAAATCTAGAGGTAATCCTTTGATTTTTTTTTTGATGACTTATAAATAACATCATCAAGGAAACTTTATACATGAAATTTCCTGCTAAACAGGTTGTTAGCTTTATTAGTTTTAGATACCATATTTCATAGTAACATTTACTATTTAAGAGCTACACAACCCTTATCTAAAATGAAAATACCAATATTTTATTTTTCAAAAAGTTCAGGTTCGATGCCTGGACCGTCTACACGTATTTTTGTATATTCATGGGGTATATTCTGATAGTCCATGACGTGAGGAATCTAAAAAAAAATTTTTACGTCAAGGTTTGGACCACCTTGTATATTATGGTTTCCAAAATCTTCATACCGACCCATTTTAATTGATCAACCTGTATATAGGTACTATTGTGCCAAAATAATAAGTCAACAATGTACAAACATTTAGTACCTTTACTATACAGGCCAGAGTCAATTTTAACGCAAATTCACTACATCGAGATACTAAATGCAATAGTAAGATCGTTACCTATAATGTGTTGAATATTGTATTCACAAAGCCACCATCTCCGCCGTCACCATACTAAATTATGTGAAAACAATTCATTTTAGACATCATGTTTCATAGAGACATTTACGGCTTGAGACCTACACAATCGATATTGAAATAGAAATTGTGTAAGTTTATTTTTTCAAAACAACCGGGTTCAATTCCACGGCTGGGTACAGGTATTTTTTTCAAATTTATGAATGCAGTTTTAGTTTTTATAAAAATCGTTGACATGGTTCCTAAGAACATATTATCTTCGTATGTCTTATAGTATCAGACATTCCCATACTCATCGATTTGAATAAGCCACCCTATATAGAATAGACCGTTCTTATGCTTAGGTACTCTTTTGTTTTTCTCTTTTAAGTTATTTTCGTCTATTTCAGGAGCCTTTCCAAACTCACCGAGGAACACGTTAATTTTATAAACAAAACAAGAAGATGAGACAAAGTGCAGCAACTACCTGCGATCAGTCTGACCATTTTATTGCCACAGGACCGTTGCCTGAATACTCCTGTCTGTGTCTATATTTACATTTATACAACCATGCTAAAATAGTACATTACGACACGAGTGCGAAAAACATGAAATTCGAAACAAGTGGCAATGTTTTATATCGACACGCGTCTCGTACGACGTTTTTTAGTGCACCTGCAGATGGTCCTCCGAAGTTTTGGACCTGACGTAAAATGACACACTTCTCGCTCTAGAACCTAAAAAGGCACCATCTGTACTAAAAAAAAAAAAGTAAATATGTTAAACTGTATGTAAAATTTTCACACAATAAAATGTTATATTTGTTAGAAAAATAATAAAATTTTAGGTGATATCTGTATGCTGTATGTATCGGTGTCAGCTATGTACACGAGCTACGATTACATACCCTATCTTAATTTTTTCATGCATACTTTGTTTTAATCGATCCAACGTCCGAGGTGGGGATCAAACCCACATGCTCAGCTTTCGTGGCTGATGCCTGCACCCCTTAGCCACTCGGTCTTAGCAACCACCAGTCAATTTACTCAGGTATATGCAATCCCTTACAAGGCTAGGCGCCTTTGACCATTCTCTAAGAGCAAGCAATACATGCCTGCACCTCCTATTAGAATACTTTACAGTTTTCTAGAATAGCTAGAGAGAGCTGATGCTGCCATCTATTGAACGTATTGTGAAAACACAAATCAAATTATTTAGTAACTAAATATTTTGATTAGTGCTTTTATTTAGTTAATGACAATGAAGTATTTGATTTATGTTTTCACAATACGTTCAATAGAACATAATTTATGCTCTTTATAATGTGGTTTATGTCGTTACTATCCATAACGTATATTTCTTGTGTCATATTATGATTATCTGTGGCACACTGACTTGTCACACACTTGTAATGGCAGACTATAAGAATATATCGGTGATTAATAAAATAGACTTTTATTAAAATACTTAGTGTAAACCTATATGAAACATGGTGTCAGGTGTAAATATATAAAATTAAATAGTTACTACAGTGTTTCAAAACCTTTGTGGAAGTATTGTTTGATGATAAACATGGCAGAAGATAAAGTCGTAACGGGCTTGCAGCCTCCGAAAGGCCATAAAATAGAAGATGCGGAAGCCTGGAGAAAATACAAGCAGTTGTTCAGTCTGTATGTAATGGCTACAGGTTTAGAGAAAGAGCCCGATGAAAAAAAGATAGCCATTTTCTTAACCTGCGCGGGAGACGACATATTGGAAATATATAACGGTATGAGTAGCAATTCAACATTAACCTGGAAGGAACTATTAGATAAATATGACGAACATTTTATCAGCAAAACAAATACAGTAGTAAATAGTTACAAGTTTTATAATTTAAGACAAGAAATTGACGAACCGGTTGAAAGATTTGTTTTGAGGTTAAAGACAGCAGCCAAAACATGTAATTTCAAAGAAGAGGACCGAATGATTCGTGATATGATAGTTATAGGTGTCCAAGAAGCGAATTTAAAGGAGAGATTATTGAGGGAAAAAGATCTTAATTTAGATACGGCAGTGGATTTGTGCAAAGCTGCAGAATATAGTAAGAAGAATTTGAAAGCACTTGAGCAAACAGAGAGAGTAGATTTGGTAAAAGAAAAAGTCAGTGACTTAAGAAAGAACAATAGCTGTAATAAATGTGGAAAAAGTCACGGAAGAACATGTCCTGCATTTGGACGACGGTGTGCTTCATGTAATAATTACAATCACTATGCAGTCATGTGTAGATACAGGAAGAAAGAAGAAAAACAACAGCAGCAGCCAAGATATAAAAAGAAAATTGATGGCATTAAGGAAAAAGAAAATGACAGTGACTGTAGTTCGGAAGAGTTTGTAGTGGACTCTGTAAGTAGCTCTAATAAATTACAATGGTATGAATTAATAAATGTTGAAGGGTTTGACATAAAATTCAAATTAGACTCTGGTGCGGACTGTAGTACTTTACCACTGTGTATGCTTAAAAACCTTAAATTGGACAAATGTAAACTTGGCAAACCTTCTGTGTTAGTTGTATATAATGAGCAAACTGTGGAAACTGTAGGAAGTGTAGAGTTAAACTGCATAGTTAGGGGAAAAAAGGACTGTATTCGATTTTGTGTTGTTGATTTGCCAGTGAAACCAGTTTTAGGGTTGCCAGATTGTGTCAAATTCAATTTAGTTAGGCATGTAGATACCTTACGGATAGAAGATAAAAGTAAATTTGTGGAATTAAATCATGATGTGTTTAAAGGGCTAGGCAATATAGGCACATATACAATCAAAGTAAAAGAAAATTCAGAGCCTGTAGTTAAGTCTATCCGAAGAATACCACAGACTGTCAAGGAAAAGCTTAAAGAGACATTGAACAATTATGAGAGCAGGGGAATTATTGAGAAAGTAGAAGGGCCTACTTTATGGTGTAATAATCTTGTTATTGTAGAAAAACCAGATAAGTCACTTAGGTTGTGTTTAGATCCCAAAGAATTAAATAAAGCAATTCTCAGAGAAAATTATCAGATACCCTCCCCTGAAGAAATCTATAATTCACTTGCAGGTAAGAGTGTCTTCACAGTATTAGACTTGAAAGACGGGTTTTTTCAAGTAAGTTTGGAGGATGAACAAAAGCTCTGCACCTTCGGTACTCCCTTCGGGAGGTATTTCTTCAAAAGAATGCCATTTGGTATCTCTTCGGCCCCAGAGGTAATGCAAAGAATAAATACAGCTATATTTAGTGATATACAAGGGGTAAGTGTCTACTATGATGACATAATAATTGCAGGGGACAGCTTAGAAGATCATGATAAAATCTTAAGTCAAGTAATAGATAGGGCAAGAAAATATAATGTAAAATTTAATCCAAATAAAGTTCAATATAGAAGTGATTTTGTAAAATATGTGGGGCTATTAGTGTCAAAATCAGGCATTCAACCTGATCCCGAACATGTAAATGCTATTGTGGACTTGAAAGAACCAAAAAATGTTAAAGAACTTCAAAAGTTTCTAGGTATGTGCAATTATTTAAGTAAATTTATACCACAATACTCCAAAACAACTGAAAAACTTAGAGATCTGTTAAAAAACAATGTATTGTGGGAATGGGGGTACTGTGCAAAGACAAGCATTTGAAGAAATAAAAATGAAAATTAGTAACGCTCCAACTTTAGATATTTTAAAGAAAGAAGGATTAGTAACTTTACAAACAGATAGTTCAAAGAGTGGAATGGGAGCTTGTCTGTTACAGAATGGTAAACCAATTTCATTCTACTCAAGATGTTATACAGAGTGTCAACAAAGATGGGCACCCATAGAAAAAGAGCTCTTTGCAGTCTGTCTGGCTATGGAAAAATATCATCAGTTTGTCTATGGTCGCAAGGTTGTAGTTGAAACTGATCATAAGCCTTTAGTGGCGATAATGAATAAAGATATCAATAAAATTTCAGCCAGGCTGCAAAGAATGGTCCTTAAACTTTTAAAGTATGAGTTTGATATTAAGTATATACCAGGATCACAGATGTATGTTGCTGACTATTTGTCTAGGCATTTTAATTTAACAAATGGGCAAGAGGAACCAATACTTAAGGAGTTGGTTCACTGTGTAGAAGAAGAAAAAGTATATGGATTAGACACAGATTTACAAATATCAGAAAGTAAATTAAAAGAATTGCAAGATGAGTCAAGTAAAGATGGTAATTTGCAACAAATAAAGCTGTGGTATGATACAGAATGGCCAAAAAATGATAGAAATATATATGGTAAGGAACTAAAAAAGTTATATAAATTAAGATATGAGTTAATAGTTAAGGATAACATTGTTTACTTTGGGAATACGGTACTTGTACCTAAAGTTTTGAGAAAGGAAATGCTAGATATACTACACTCGGGACACGCTGGTGTAGTAAAGTGTAAAAAGAGAGCACGCAGAGTGTTGTACTGGCCAGGAATGTCAAGAGATATAGAGGATTATGTATTAGCATGTAGAGTATGTGAAAAATACAGGATGTCAAACTCCAAGCAGCCAATAATATCTCATGAAATTCCGGATATTCCTTTTAGTAAAGTAGGTATGGATGTAGCTCACTTTGCAGGTGAAGATTTTTTAGTGGTTGTAGATTACTTCTCAAAATGGATTGATGTAGCAAAATTAAGAAACAAAACGGCTAGTAATATTATAGAGGAGTTAACAAAAATATTTAGTACCCATGGGATTCCTAGACAAATAGTTAGTGACAATATGCCATTTGGGAGCTTTGAATTCAATAAATATGCAAAAAAGCAGGGCATAGAGTTAGTTAAGTCCAGTCCACACTATGCACAGTCAAATGGGCTAGCAGAGAAAGCTGTGGGAATTGTTAAAAATTTGATGAAAAAATGTAAAGAAAGTGGTACTAATTTTGATACAGCATTGTTACATTATAGAACTACTCCATTAACAAATTTGGAATATTGCCCATCAGAGTTGTTAATGAGCAGGTTGTTAAGAACAAATTTACCATGTTCAAAAGAAGTGTTAAAACCTAAGTTATGTGTAAATGTAAAAGAGAATATGTTAATTAACAATGAAAAATCTAGGAATAATTATAATAAAACTTCAAAGGTTAGGAAAGAATTTCAAAAAGGGGAAGAGGTAATTATACAAGATGTAAAAAAGAGTAAATTTTGGTATCCGGGTAAGATAATTGAAAAGACTAGGGAACCTAGATCATTCATTGTTAAAAATGAGCAAGGCAATTTAGTTAGGAGAAATGAAAAACACATTAGATCAAGTAGAAATAAGTTTATTGTTAAAAATGATAATAATTTGTTAGACTCAGCAGATGTGAGTCAACCAACTATGCATGAGAGTGGTAGGCGAGAAAGGCCTAATACAGTGGAGCCTAGTGCACCTGTATCAGAGCCACAGTTGCCAAATGTGCCTAACCAAGATGTACTGGATCAGCCAGTCAACAACACAACAAGGTCGGGTAGGTTGGTGAGAAAACCAACTTACTTGGGTGACTATGATATAAGTTAGTTTAAGTTACTCCTTGGTTGTATAATTAAATAGTATTAAGCATAAGGGGGGGATGTGTCATATTATGATTATCTGTGGCACACTGACTTGTCACACACTTGTAATGGCAGACTATAAGAATATATCGGTGATTAATAAAATAGACTTTTATTAAAATACTTAGTGTAAACCTATATGAAACATTTCTTAACGACAAATTTGTGTCAGTGCACATGGAAAGGGTGTCGCAACTCTTAAAATAGACCTTATGTGTTCTTCAATAAAGTCAATTTTAAACACCGTGACAAAGTACCTTTCCATGTGCACTGACACATTTGTTCAGGTATTTGCCTTGCTTGACTCAGTTTTGCACCGAACTACAAATCTCCAGCTCCAATGATCTCCTTAAATAGACGCCATTTCACCATAATGACAGGTGTGAGGTCATTTGTAAAATATCACTTTTACTGCCGTCACAGGCCACCGTAGGCTACGACTACCGCTTACTATTGGATAGTCTATGTGCATCTTTGCTACCTGCGTGCCTACATAGAATAAGGACATTTGCTTATATCGTTAATCAGCTATTTTTTATTTTCGAAGGTCGGGACAATTGTCAAAAGGTTTAGAAGAATTTTCGTTGATTCTTGACACGAGTGAGAATTTCGCTACATTGTCGTGTTTCTTCAGACAATTGTAATTTTACTCCGCAAAAAAGTTACTTTCTACTGATGTATTAAAGATTTTGCAATACATTTTACGTTGGTGGCAAAAAGACACACGGCCCGTCCGACTGATGCCTATTAATGAAACCATAAGTAATGTGTGTGTATGTGTACCTACACCCGAAAAAGCGTTGAAAATTATCATCAGCATTTCAGAGAGCACTGACGAGAGATGCCACAAGGAGACTAGTTAGCAGGACAAGCTCTGCAAGCTCTTAGTGTAAAAATATTTTTCAAAGAAAATACAATGCTTTATATCTTACATTCGTTTCTTATTTCTTCTTGTCCAATCAGTACTATAATGTAAGTGCAAATCATAAATATCATCACATACTACACTATAATAGTCTATACTATAATAGTGTAACATGTTGGCAATAGAGTTGAAATACACGGTGCTCGCGAGCATTGCGAAAGATTTTAACTATGCATTCTAGACATCAAAATAAACAAAAAATATTATGAGACCTAATGTCAAATTCCACAAAAAAAAAATTTTTGTTTCTTTTTTGTTAGACCTTTTGAATACTTTTTATCATTATAACAATTTGTTGAAATTAATCTTTTAAATTATTTTATTTGCGACAGGTTTTTTCGACAAGTTTCTTATTTTTTGATTGTCAGGCAAATGATGTGGTAATATTAGAACACATTGTGGTACCATTGTAATCCAAAAGAAGTTTTATTACGAGTTACGTCGAACAACTTATTTCGAAAAAAGGTTAATTATCTCTGGAACCAATCCGAATCTAGGAAATTTTATATAACACTAAAGACTCTAAATATGCTCAGGAATTCAGCATTAAAATCTTTCGGAATGCTCATGAGCACCGTGTATATCCGTATTGTGATATCAATACGATATTTATGGGAAAATGCTTTGCATGTTGTCTACTACTGATTAGGTACATTATACTGAACAAAGTAAGTAAATAGATATTGCAGGAGCTTTAACTTACACGGGCTCATACTCATAATCTCATGAACATTAAAACGTCAAAATTAAAATATAAAGAATCAACATATTTATTATAGTCAATACAATAAGAAATTAACCCTCAGCAGAGTAGCAGACAAATAATTAAGTAACTAAAACACCTTAATGAGTTGTAAGTACCTACTCTTAAGTTATAGTCGAATTAATAAATAATTATTAATTACATATTAGGTCATTCATTACCTATGAATTTGGCGTTTTTTATGGAGAATTTTGTGAAATATAGTAGATTACATGCCAAGGCCGTTTAAGTGGGAAATGTCTCTGATGAAGTGTAATTGTAGACAAACATGTTTGCCAGTAATATTAGTCACTTCTAAGGCGTGTTTTGTATACGAATCTCTATTTCATAAAACAAGGTAATATCATAAGTTTATTTATACCTATTTCAACCATGTGAACCGGCAGCATATGGCAAGAGTTGTTTTCAATTAAGGGGGAAAAAACGATTATTAGTGTGATAAAACCTTTGTACTTTGTGTAAACCACAGTACACTGTTGAAAACAAAGAATTATTTAAGTTTCTCCTTAGACAATAAAATTAAGAATCAACTAAAGTCTATGACCAAAAACACCAATTTCATAGATAGATAGATAGAATACTCTTTATTGCACACCTTAACAAAAAAGAAAATATGGTTAAAACAGACGATTATACATAGAGGTACACAACAGGCGGTCTTATTGCTATAAAGCAATCTCTTCCAGACAACCTTTGGGTAGCGGAAACAAATGAAAATAGTGAAACAGTAGGTGATTGCAACATATTAAGAAGCACATTTATCTTATCACACGCATAGGTAATGACCCAATATTAATACAAATGTGTAATCAATCACAGTAAGTACAAAAATACCTATCATAGTGGCTAGGTTTAATGTTCATGACACGCTTATTGATTTAGAAAGAATGATAAATATACAAAAACTCTAATTTAACATGAAAGTAATAACATTTTGAAATTCTCTCAATACCAGGAGTGCATGTATGACTATAAATTGACAATATCAGTCCTAATTCTTCAATCTTGACTTAAAAATGTAATTATGTAGGTATGCTTTCTGTTGATTACCGTTAATTGACTGACATACATTTAGTATACTACCTATTATTATTAATCTCCTTCAGGATGTCATTTTGTTTATTTATTTTTTCATGCATGTAGCATTGTCTTATCTATCACTTCTACTTTTTCTGTCAGCAGTGTTTTCATATTCATTTTATTTCATCACTCGTGGCGTTGAGGTGATATTTCTGGATTATTTTGTTTCCTTGTCGTCAGCTAGAATATTAAAATAACTAGTTAATAATCTGTATCAATATTGAGTATTATTTACCTACATTAGAATATATTATTTAGCGAATTTATTTACCACTGATAAACAACTGGCATCATTTCCACTACCTTCTGGTTCCTGTCTTGAGTTAAGTTGTATTGTGGATAGTAAGCAACAATACACAGGGTGGCCAAAAAAGAAATGCATAACCCATAACCATTGCCAGTGAGGTTTTAGGACGCAGAGTAGATGGCCTAGCCGATTTGTTTGGAAATTAATTTAGGTTGAAGAACCTGTAGTACCTAGTAAGTAGTAGGTACTTAATAGTAGCACCTTTGTTAGTAGTTTATTTTAATTAAAAATAATGATTCAGCCTTCTAAAACTGTCAAAAAGCCCCTAGGGGGTCTATTATGAGTCCCAAAAGCTCACAGGCAACAGATGTATGTAAAACAACCGACCAATAAACAAATACTTGTGATAAACAAACAGAAAAATCTTCTCGCAGGGATTCTAGCTTAAACTTCCAGCTTTCTAGGCACTTAGGCTACGGAGGTTGACAAAAATAATAAATGGTGAAGGTAAACGAATAACTATTATAGTTTTACCATAAAGTATGAGTGATTATCCGTCAGGATAATAAGGCAGGATATATTACAGGCCAAGCCATGGCTCAAATATTCGCTTGCTCCAGTGAGTGGCCATCAGTTCTTCGGGCATTTTGTCCAGCCCACTTGCACTCTGATATTTTCTGAGCTACGTCGGTGACTTTAGTTTCACGGATATCTTCATTCATAATTAGATCTCATGGAGAAACTCCCAAGCATTGCCCGTTCCATCGCTTGTGGAGTGTGCTTACGAAAGATTACTACACAGATACACTAGTCTTACTACATAGAACGTACTAGCTTTTGAATCGACGTGTAATTATTAGTATTCTCACTAAAAATTAATGAACATATAATTATTATTTAAAAAAAAACACCCACGATACTGCTTATCGGCAACTTCAAGCAGCCCGACAAAATTGTCAAGTTAACTTGAAATTTGATCCATTTGATGGTGTGATAAAAATTATATTAGACGTCAGATTATCCGGTCAAGAATTCACGAGTATCGATGAGATCTGTCACTCAAAGTAAACACCGCCAATTTCAAAATTATGGTACTAAAAGTTAAATTTTTAACAAAAATACAATTTGTTTTAGTTGTCAACGGTAAATATGCGATCATCATAAGCTCCTGCGAGGCCCCAATCGAACCAAAATCGTCTAAAACTTTAATAAAGCACAATTATAGTTGATGCTAAATTGTCACTGTCAAATTGTCCGCACGATTACTGTATCTGTGCCCGCAACCATGTTGTGAACTTCACTGAATGCCGACATAATGTAGAGAATTGGATAGACAATGACAATTTGGTAAACGATATAACCATCATAAGCCCCCTGGTTTAATTGATCGCCCGTATTAGACTTACACACTGTATTTTGACTTCATAATAATCACATAGACACGGAAGGAGGTTCTCTTTTCCGGGATTGAATCCCTGAACCACCGTCAAGATTAGAGCCACGAGATACTAATGTCAAAAAACTTTCTAAAACATTGCTTATTAATTAAATAACAATCGTATTTATCTCGACTCTCGACTAAAGATCTTCGGAGATGCTCAAAAGGCAAATTAATAATCCGCTGTTGAATGAATGGTGCAATGTACGGACGTGGAGCGATCAAGAACAATAATTCGGTTCCAACTTTGAACCAAGTTTAATTTACTATTTCGATTTTTCTTATTTTAGTTCTTTGACAGGTGTGTTACTACCATGTTCGAAACTTAAAGGTTTCCAGAAAGTCCCACGTTTTAATACTTTTTCGTGAAGTGATTCTTCGTCGATGTTCATATTATTATATGTATAAAAATATAGAAAATTAAGTTCAGATAACGTTAACTTTCTGTACATGGCTGTGAATCACAAATCTAAATAAGAAATGCCCATTTACATGCCTGATAAAGCAATAGTTATTTATTATACAAGGGGGCAAAGTTGTTGTTTAACTATCGTGCCAATATCGAGACCTGAGCTAGCGAAAGATTCCAAAATTGAGCCACGAGCGTAGCGAGTGGTTCAAAAACTGGAATCTTGAGCATTGCGAAGGTCTCAAGGCACGAGAGTTGAACAAACTTTGCCGCCAAGAGTAATGCAACTTTTTTCCCCTCACTATCGCGAGGAAATATGATTACAGATCTCATACAAATGTAAATTAACTTAAAGAAACTATTTAAAACTCAATGTCGAAACTTATCGTAGAATAGAGTTACTTCTGGAACTTAAATATAGCCAATGGCTTACAAAGTCACCCATGAAAAACGACCAATTTAACATGTGAGCTCCGATTGCGCATGTTTACTACGGTCATACAGATCCACTTATACTAGGCAGTAGGGGGCTATAGGAATTAGAGCAATGTCAAATTACTTTATTCACAACACAAGTTAGTAAAAAGCGTTTTTACCCGCTCGTATTAAAGGATAAACGAGCGCTTTACGAGCTAGTGAGGGGAAAAAGAACTTTTTATAATATCAAGAACTTATTTAGATTAAATTGGATTGACTATCATCAAATAATTGAATCAATGAAATATATTTTTTTATTTATTTTACTAAAATAACATAAATACCTGAGTTTACCTACATAATCATTATTAGGATTATATATACCTATGTATATATAGGTACATTTAACTAATTAGAACCCTTGGTCTACAAAGGGGTTGCATGTAATATCAATTGACATACAGCAAATAGATCTCCAGGTTTAGTGTCACATTGTATCTAAAGTATATTCCATTTCAAATACTAAGGCCCGATGCCACTCGAAACATTTGTCATTTAATTGGTCCACGTCCACTACAAATTGGCACGTGTCATACACCGATGTATGCAAAAAATATCACGCCACAAAAGGATATTGCCAGGTATCTTTTGTTATTACTGATCCTATTGTTGACGCCTAATGACTTTGTCAAGTGGAATCGGGTCTTCGTATTTAAAATGGACTTTACCTAGTTCTGGTATCCATAAGTTTAAATCAAAAATGTCCGCAATACTGCAATAAATAAAACAAAAGCTCAAACTATCTCAACTAGCATCCTTTTATAATCAGCTTAGTTTCATTTCCTGTCCCGCTTAAGCCCCCGCTTCAGCGTAAGCCCCCGCGCCCGCTCGCCGCTTACGTCAAGCTGATAACAAATTGGTCCCAGAGCGCATCGGTTTTAAAATAACAAGTCTTGCTCGAGACTTACTTATGTAGTATGACTCTAGGGAAGCTGTATTTTAGGACTTAGAAATATGACGGTTTTTGATTGTTGGTGATTATGTTTAATTAGTTGGTTTATTCGTGGTATTTAAAGAGATTGCTAATTAAAATGTCTACATAGATTTTGTTGCGGAGTAGAAATAGTCAGTGTTTAATAATCGAATTGAAATATTTAGATTTTGTTATTTTTTTATGTGGCATTGAATAAACATGCTCAAAAGCTGCCTAGGTACCTATTTATAATTGAGTGATATGTGAGCGTTTCAACGGCCAAATTTTGATAGCATAATTTTTGCCGAAGTTTCTATTCGTTACAATGCGCTACTTCGTCATTTGAACGAGGCACGGTACCTTATACAAATGACGAAGTATAACATTGAGACGTTTAGAAACTTCGGCAAAAATGATGCCAGCAAAATTAGGCGGTTGAAACGCTCAGACAAGTATTCACCCAATTAGCGTTTTAGATATTTTTCTTTTTAATTTATGTTTGGATTTGTCCCCCTGGCAGTAGAAACTACAGGTTGCTGGTGCGCAGAGGGTAAGAGCTTTCTAAAGGTGCATGCAGACCAAAAGAGCATTCGCTGTTCTATCCCCCTACTCTACGAAATTCGATCGTTACACGAAACGTGATTCGTTGATTTCGTAGAGTGGGGGATAGAACAGCGAATGCTCTTTTGGTCTGCATGTACCTTTAGGGAACTGGGACGACGCCTGCAGGAAAGGGGCATTGATCCCCGCTCTGGTTAGTTCCTGGAGCAAAGACTGTTCATCGCGATTCTGCGCGGAAACGCTGCGAGCGTGATGGGCACCTTTGCGTCGGGAATCAATCGGGGCGGTTAAAATCGATAGCTTCTTTTAAGGGTTTTTTTATTCGTTTTAAACTTTATTGCGAGGAATCTACCAACGCCGCGCCTTCCGGTACGTGCCCGCCCACTCGAGAACCTTTCCGAACGGCCATCGGTTCAACGTGCAATGTGCCCTGCCCACTGCCACTTCAGTTTAGCGATTCGAAGATCTATATCTTTGCTGGTTGACTCTACGTAGCCCTTAAGCATCCGAATAACGAAAAGATAAAAGTAAACTCACCCAGAGAAGAAGGAGTCTCTTCTCCTTATAAGCCAGCATGGCTACCTCAGAACTCTGAAAGGAACGTGTCCTTTCTCCATATCGACGAGTATGGCTTCCTCAGCATTTGCCTACGCATGGTCAAATGGTTGACTCGATGTAGCCGGGTCAAAATTATTTTCGTTGTCTGGTTTCATACCACTCTGTTACGCTTTTAATTGCTGTTTCGACTCAGTATATAAAAAAAATCCGGTGCACTTGTATTTCTTTTTCACGCTAGATTTTAATCCGTACATCAAAAATTGAAAACAAAACATTATATCATCTCATACAAAAATCACAACTGTGTCACGTTTTTTAGGGACACAAAATAAGACAACGAAAATAATTTTGACCCAGCCCATGTGTGTCAGTGCATTTGTATTTCTTTTTCACGCTAGATTTTAATCGTTACATCAAAAATTGAAAACAAAACATCATCTCATACAAAAATCACAACTTTGTCACGTTTTTTAGGGACACAAAGTAAGACAACGAAAATAATTTTGACCCAGCCCCTGTGTGTCAGACCTGAATAAGAGAGAGAGAAAAGTAAACTCAACCAGAAAGGAAAGAATCCCTTCTCCACCCTCAGCTGCTACGCCTTGCATGGTTAGATGGTTGACTCTCCGTAGCCCCTACCCACGCTGCAGATCTGAATAAGAAGAAGATAAAAGTAAACTCACCCAGAAAGGAAAGAATCCCTTCTCTACCCTTAGCTGCTGCGCCTCGCATGGTTAGATGGTTGACTCTACCTACGCTGCAGACCTGAATAAGAAGATAAAAGTAAACTTACCCAGAAAGGAACGTTGCCTACGCATGGTCAGATGGTTGACTCGATGTAGCCCCTGTGCATAGACTTTAATAAGAGAAAGAGAAAAGTAAACTCAACCAGAAAGGAAAGAATCCCTTCTCCACCCTCAGCTGCTGCGCCTCGCATGGTTAGATAGTTGACTCTACGTAGCCCCTACCCACGCTGCAGATCTGAATAAGAAGAAGATCAAAGTAAACTCACCCAGAAAGGAAAGAATCCCTTCTCCACCCTCAGCTGCTTTGCCCCGCATGGTTAGAAGGTTGACTCTACGTAGCCCCTACGCTGCAGACCTGAATAAGAAGATAAAAGTAAACTTACCCAGAAAGGAACGTTGCCTACGCATGGTCAGATGGTTGGCTCGATGTAGCCCCTGTGCATCAGACTTTAATAAGAGAAAAGTAAACTCAACCAGAAAGGAAAGAATCCCTTCTCCACCCTCAGCTGCTTTGCCTCGCATGGTTAGATGGTTGACTCTACGTAGCCCCCACGCTGCAGACCTGAATAAGAAGATAAAAGTACACTCACCCAGAAAGGAACGAGCCCCTTTTCCTTATCAGCCAATATAGCCTCTTCAAGAGCTGCCCCGCGCATGCTCTGATGGTCGTCCGACTCGATGTAGCGCATGCGTACAAGACCTGAGAAACAATACGCTCTTGTTTACCAGAAAACGAACAAATACTCGACGTGGTAGGGTGATATTGATAACACCAGAATAGGACAAATAACCGAAGAAAATTGTTCGGTGTTTTCAACAATGACTTCCCAAACATATATTCTTCGGATGCTTTTAAGTAAGGCATACACTTAAGAATATACATGTCTAATTTCAGACTCGTACCATACTTCATCAGCCTATCTCAGTCCACTGCTGGACGTAGGCCTCTCCTATTAACTACACTATGCGTATAGACGCATTAGGAGGTAAATGCCCATAATCGTCACGCTGGGCAAACGGATTGGCGATCGCAGTAATTTGTCCAGCTGCTGCCCATCATCAATCTTGTATCAAAGGATGGTCAGTGACATTTTAATCCCTAAGTCGGCTCTTAGGACACCCGCGGGAAGAGTTGGGGTGGTGACAAATGTATTCTTCTGCCGTTACAACATGGCCTACTTATACCATAGTTGCACCTAAAATGATTATGAATGTGAGATGAGGATTCCTACATAAGTGAGTATAAAAGTGCCCAAAACCGGGGCCACCAAATACTTCTGCAAAGTAATTTCCTCACTACTGATCGTAACTCTGCTTTTCAAATAAAAAAATTGTAAATAGCAACTGCCTTCTATATTATCTGCTTACTAATTTCTCTCTAGAAGTTAAATGGGAAGCGTCCGATGATATTCAATTATGCAAATGGGTCATTGTCAGATACAGGTTATTTTTCGATGGACATACCTAAAGTTAAGGAATTCCTGTACTAATTTTGAGATAAAACAATTGACGATACAACTATGTAGGTTCGCCGGTTTATACTTCGAGAAATATAAATTGGTAACTTTCTACCTACATTATAGTAAAAATAAACATTCAATTTATATTTCTCGAACTATCCAGCCCTATGCAATAAAATCGTAACAAAGATTTATACAAACATTTAACTTTTGACCACTGAGTGGACAACTTTTGTTTTTTCGGCTGTCAACAACCCAAATATCTTTTGCACATTTCTCTTCAGGAGCGATCCTTTGATTTTGAATTTTTATTATATTTATTCAGAAAACCAACAGCTAACAGTAACAAATACAGGTTTTGTTCAATATGTAACAGCAAAGCCAATTACAGGTTTTTGCATGTACTAATAGGTATTGATCAACGGAGTAAAGTTCAACCAAAATTGCGAGTGCCTAAAAGACAGGAAGTGACAAACTCACCAATCAGCCCAGCCTTCTCAACCGAGGAGTGCGCCTGGTCCGAGCAGTAGCAGATGAGGTGTCCCAGCAGTTCTGAAGACTGCAGCTCAGGGTTCAGCTTTGAGAGCTCCACTAGCGCCCTGGTGCGAGCTGCTAGGAGACTCACCAGCGTTGCCTCGCTGGCAGTGGTCTAACAAAAAGACAGGTTATTATAAAAGGACCCTATATATCTTTTAATTTGTACCCCCATGTAAATAATAGTGGCGGGGCGTTCAATAGAACTTAATTTCTACCGGCTTGCCTCCTGGAAGATGATTTAGTATCTTTTCCTTAACAAATCGAAGAAAAAACAGGCCAAATTAGCACCGGTTTCTTAAGAGACTATTATAACACTCTGCCATTTGTAAGTAGGTAATTTTAAGTGAAAATTTATAATAACTGGGGCTCTTTCGAGCTGAAAGACTTACTGTAGAAATCGACAAACTAGAAGAAGATAGATTTTGATTAAGAAAACAAACTAGATATTTCCATTAAAAATAAAATAGAACAAGAATTTAAAATCAAAAATGTTTTACGATTGGTTTCATTGAAGTGAAAGAGTTGTCACCTATAAATCCACATAGGAGCTACAGTCGAAGAGTATATAAATTTAGATACAGACAAATTTACGAAATTCGTTTTTCGCGGTAGGGCCGCAGAGCGTATCATAATTTCGAATGTATAAACGGCTTTACTTGCAAAAAAAGAAATTACACGATATGGCAACATCGATCAGCACCCCTGCTGATGATTTTGTTTGCTTATATAGAGAACTGTCAAACCTACGTAGTTCTAATTCTGTGACAAAATGTGGGGGCTGAAAGTTACCTGAATAATTCCTTCAGATCGTTCTTCTCATTAAGGAAGGACTCCGGCAGCCCAAGAATTTTGCAGAGCCTGTTCAAGGCGATAACCTAGTTCGGATCTGATGACGCCTGTTTAGAGAGATAGATGGACTTGAGCGACGGTTACCTGAATAACTCCTCCTCCAGGGCTATCGTTCTTCTCATTAGGAAGAACTCCGGCAGTCCAAACATCTTGCAGAACCTGTTCAAGGCGATAACCTAGTTCTGTTCTGATGACGCCTGTTTAGAGAGATAGATGGACTTGTGCGATGGTTACCTGGATAACTCCTCCTCCAGGGCTAGCGTTCTTCTCATTAAGGAAGAACTCCGGCAGTCTTAGGATCTTGTAGAGCCTGTTCAAGGCGATAACCTAGTTCTGTTCTGATGACGCCTGTTTAGAGAGATAGATGGACTTGTGCGATGGTTACCTGTATAACTCCTCCTCCAGGGCTATCGTTCTTCTCATTAAGGAAGCACTCTGTCAGCCCAAGGATCTTGCCGACCCAGTTCAAGACGATAATCTAGTTCTGTTCTGATGACGCCTGTTTAGAGATAGATGGCTTTGTGCGACGGTTACCTGGATAACTCCTCCTCCAGGGCTATCGTTCTTCTCATTAAGGAAGAACTCCAGCAGTCCAAGGATCTTGCAGAGCCTGTTCAAGGCGATAACCTAGTTCTGTTCCGATGACGCCTGTTTAGAGAGATAGATGGACTTGTGCGACAGTTACCTGGATAACTCCTCCTCCAGGGCTATCGTTCTTCTCATTAAAAAAGCTCTCTGACAGCCCAAGGATCTTGCAGAGCCTGTTCAAGACGATAACCTAATTCTGTTCTGATGACGCCTGTTTAGAGAGATAGGTGGACTTGTGGGACGGTTACCTGGATAACTCCTCCTCCAAGGCTATCGTTCTTCTCATTAAGGAAGAACTCCAGCAGTCCAAGGATCTTGCAGAGCCTGTTCAAGGCGATAAGCTAGTTCTGTTCCGATGACGCCTGTTTAGAGAGATAGATGGACTTGTGTGACAGTTTTTTGTCAGCCTCCGTAGCCTAGTTGGTAGTGACCCTGCCTACGAAGCTGGAGGTTCCGGGTTCGAATCCCGGCGAGGGCATTCTTTGTGTATTTATTTATCACAAATGTTTGTTCCTTGGTCATGGCTGTCTATTTATGTAAGTATCTATATGTATCTATCTATTATATATATCGTCGCCTGGTACCCACATCACAAGCCTTAATTGAGCTTACCGTGGGACTAGGTCGATTTGTGTAAGATGTCCCAAGATATAAAATAAATAAATAAATAAAGTTACCTGGATAACTCCTCCTCCAGGGCTATCGTTCTTCTCATTAAAAAAGCTCTCTGACAGCCCAAGGATCTTGCAGAGCCTGTTCAAGACGATAACCTAGTTCTGTTCTGATGACGCCTGTTTAGAGAGATAGGTGGACTTGTGGGACGGTTACCTGGATAACTCCTCCTCCAGGGCTATCGATCTTCTGATTGAGGAAGCACTCCAGCACCCCAAGGATCTAGCAGAGCCTGTTCAAGGCGATAACCTAGTTCTATTCTGATGACGCCTGTTTAGAGAGATAGATGGACTTGTGCGATGGTTACCTGGATAACTCCTCCTCCAGGGCTATCGTTCTTCTCATTGAGGAAGCACTCCGGCAGACCAAGGATCTTGCCGAGCCAGTTCATGGAGATGGTCTCCAGCTCTGTTCCTGCTGGTGATGACGCCTGTTCACAAAATCAAAACAAATCTTTTTACTTCTAGCAAATTATTTGAAGCCTCAAAAAACTCTTCGAACTATTTGAAGGACCTCAGATTAGACAGGGAGATGTCTTTTACATATTTGTTTTGACAGTCTTTATAGCTCAGTCACTACCCTGCCTACGAAACTGGAGGGTCCGGGCTCGAATATCAACCAGAGTCGAGACCAACTCTTAAATGCGATTAATTTATTACAAAATGAAGTTAAGATTCTGATTTTTATTTACTTAATTGGTCATCATGTTGTATCAATGGAATCTGTACAAAAGAAAATATGAATTATAAGAGATCTGCAACATTTGTCTCGATTCTTATATCACTATTAACACAATAACGTACCCAGGTGAAGCACAGAACGTTCAGAGCACTAGAGAGCATATCCCCCATGATGGATGGGTACGACGTCAGCGCTGGGAAGTACGCGTGCATGTGCGGGGACTGCCAGTGCACCAACTGCAACAAACGAACTTATATAAGACATTCTCAAGGCTCACAAGAATCGATTCATTTGTGACATAATATAATCAACATACACAATAAGGTTACTAGTGTGGATGAATGGCCTTTCCGAAATCTATGCTGGGAGTCGCCAAGCTCACTGCAATCTGGGTCTAGGACAGTTAAAACATTTAAACGTTGAATGCGGGGAGGTGTCAGAAAACTCAGTTTTTGATTACAATAAATAAATAAATAATAATAAATAATGATATCTATCATGCCTAAAGTGTCTTAACAGTATCATTAAAGAATGAGCCATCCATATTTTTCAGTCTGCTTGCGACCATCCTCGTAATGTCACGTTGAAGTATCTAAATGAAAGTTTACACTATTAAGTCCCGATTCAGTTAAAAATTATGAGTTATGAGTGTAACTTTGAGCCTAAAAAGATCGTTGAAAAAGTCGTCCCAGTTGTATACCTTCTGGAAGCGAATGATCTTCAGGTAGTTGGTTATGTAGTCCTGTCTACCACCTCCCTGGCAGGTTTACGAGGACTAAGTACTTGCCGCTAACATAATGTGGTCATCCATGAAGATGTCCATTTTTCAGATAGTTGGCTATGAAACCAGCCGAAATGATGGCATTTCGACAGGTATAGAACCAGGATAGTCTACTACCCGGATAATTGTCAGAGTGGCCAGAGCAGTTCCAGATGGCGAAACGTAAGAGATTGATGGAGAGAGGTCACAACCCTCAGACTTGAAAACACGACTGATGGAGGGGAGTCTACTTACCCGTGACATGGTGTCCAGATTCTTAGATATCGTTCCAGGGTTCTGTTTGAATCGGCGGGGTCGCTAGTAAGGTCCGACCGAGACCCATATTTTAGTCTCGGCCGAGACCGAGACCGAGATCGAGACTTGGTAGAAAGGATAAAAAACGTATAAATTACATAAAAAATACCTATAGTAAGTCCAACGTCAAACTAAATACAGCATTTTTTTTTTATGTAGGTACCCCAAAAACCGGTATTCGAATTTTAGGTATTTTATCGACCACGGCCGAGCGTCCCGGCCATTTTTGGCCGAGAGCCGAGAGGGATATCTCGGCTCGATTTTTGGCCGAGAATGCCGAGACCGAGACCGAGACCGTGATCTCGGTCGGACCTTAGTCGCTAGCAGTCTTCCACCATCGCCTTGATTGATTCACGAGAATTAACTCTTACCCCCGGCGTGATGTGGTCGTCCAGATCCTTAGACATCATCTCAGGGTGCTGACTGAACCAGTAGGGTTGCGGGCAATAGTCACTCATCACTTTGACTGGGTTACGAGGGTATAGGTACTCTTACATTTCCTTGCATCGCCCCCGCCACCACCGTCCGCGGCCAGAGCCCGTTCTAGCAGGGTGCAGGCCCGCAGGCTCGTCGACGGACGAGGACCCTCTTAATGGGTCGAAACATGTCGAGCAATCATCGACTTAAATACGTGAGTAACCCGGTTCGATAGTATTTAGTATACTCTTACCCCTGGCATGATGTGGTCGTCCAGATCCTTGAAGATATCATCCCAAGGTTCAGGCTGCACGGGCGGAGTTGCTGGCAGCCGCTTGTGGAGGTACCCAGGCTGCACGCTTGGGTACACCTTCCGGGTACGAATGTTCTCCAGATAGTCGGCTATGTAGTCTACCATCTCCTTGGCTGGAAGAGGAAAATTAAGTTAGCAGGGAAGGCCATAACTCAAACGCATAACGGGGGTGTTTACGGGACACTTTGGGGTCAAAACTCTTTTGGCCAAAGTGGGCTTTTCTGACAGCATAGACTGTAGAATGTGTGGCGAAGAAGAGGAGACAATGAAACACTTGATGTGCGAATGTCATGCCCTCACCAGACAAAGGATGAAAGACTTCGGAACCGGCTATCTGGAACCGAAGGAGGTCAAAACGCTACCGCTAGGGTCCATCCTCATTATCCTCAAACATATTGAGTTGATAGAACAATCCCTGGCCCTGGGGTAGGCGAAACAAGGAGCAATTACACAAAAGATCCCAATGGGTCGAAGTGTATCCGTAAGGGTTCCACCAATAAGATAAGATAAGCAGGGAAGGTAAGTCTTGAGTTCGTCTTTGTCATTTTCTGCCTATCTCAGTTCACTTAAGCCTCTCCTATTACAGCCGCCATCAAATATATCGTGGCGTCCGGACCGCTCAAAAATATCTAAACACGCCTCTATGGTCATGTCAATAAAGGCGTGTTCAGATATTTTTGAACGCTCTGGACTCTATTATATATCAGATATATAATAGAGTCCAGAGCGTTCAAAAATATCAGATTATGATGGCGACTCTACCTATGCGTATGGAAATAAACGCCTAGGTAAATGCCCATAATTTCTAAAATCATAAGTTTTGATATCCAATGGCATGAAGTTTATTAATACAAAAACATTGAAACATGAATTCGAAAAAAAAACTGCCAAATTATTTATAGATTTATACGTTCTTTTAGTCAATATGTGCGATATTGTATTATTTCGGGAAGCCCTAGTAGCATTGTACCGAGGAGAAGTTTCATAAGTTGCGAAACTTGCAAAGAGAATATTCACAGGAATCTCAATTTCACAAATAATCAACCCAAGACCGTACTAGATATACTTATGCCTTATGAGTTTTATTTACTGCCTTGTTTATTTATTTATTTACGATTTAATATAATTATTTATTACACATTTTTGTAAGTTCTCATGGAAACATTCTCAATGAGAACTTACTCTTAAATTGTCATGAAAATTGTCGGAATATTCCGAGTATATTCCCGCAATTTTGAGAATGTTCTAAAACGTGTACATTGCTAAGTCTTAGTCAGCACTATTGTAGTATAAAACTCTGTTAAATCGTTAAATTAAATATTTTATCGTTTTAATTCACTATCAATCTAGTATTGTTTATGAATAAGTATACTATGACTATACGAGTAGGTATATAATCCACCCGATGTTCTATAAGAGCGAATTTTCTATTTTGTTGTAGTTTTTTCAAATTTTCAAATATTGGTTATTTTCCTATTTTTTATTCTCAGAATCGCGAGCTCTTTCGATCCTCATTAGCAGAAAAAAGTGTCCCAAGAATTCCATTTTTTTTTGTCTTCCACTGAGTTACGGTCGAAGAAAGTGTATGAAAAATAGTAACTCAATGGAAAATATTTTGGGACACTTTTTTATTTCTATCAGGATCGAAAGGGCTCGTGATTCTGAGTGGAAAAATGTAAAAAAGTCCAAATTTGGAAAATTTTATAAAACGACAACAAAATTTAAATCCGCCCATAAGCGATCAATTGTTTTAATAATCTATTATCTGCGCGCGTTGAGGGTCAAATTTGCTAAATCTGAAACAGTAACTTTATTTATTTATTTATCTATTTATGTATATATATGTAGGCTTATTTATATTTATATGTGTATGTGTATTTATTAAAACAATGTAGTAGTGTCGATTTGTGTTTCTTATTTCTTTTCAATGTTGACGATCCTGCACCGAATACAAGTTTCTGTTTGACCCAATGGTTGACTGGTAGAAAATGTCATAATGCATCAAGTCCGCCATTTGTACGTTTTTTCGTTAATTGCGCAATAAAGCTTCAATAAATAAATAATAACTTCGGAGTCGAAGACACACTCTTCAAAGTTAACTACCTACAATTGTAAAAGAAATAAATATTTACAAAGCAACTAGTGTCCGTCTGTCCATTTGTCCATTTCCTTTCATTCCTTTGAAGCAGGAATAGAACTCAAGTGTGTGCAACAAGAATTGAAAAAGGTTTCTAGCTGTTAGACACATGTGCCTTTTCTCATTAATTGCATTACGAATATATTATTTTTTAGTATTGCTGGTAAAAACAGCCCAGAGGCGTCACATGCGAGTTTCGATCCTTTTAAGGTCTGGATTTATTGTGAGACCGATAAATGTAATTTAATCGGTAAAGAGTACGATTTTGTACCGTTTGGCGTAGAAACTTTAGGTTCATGGGGCCCCAGCGCACGCAAATTGCTTGCTGAGATCGCGAAACTTCTGGTTGACGTAACTAAAGGCCAAAGAGCTGACGACTTCCTCGCACAACGCATCAGTATTGCGATACAGCGAGGAAATGCCGCCAGCATCCTCAGTACAATGCCACAAGGGCCAATCTTAGATAGGCATAGGTTAGGTTAAGTAGATTAGTTAGATTTAATCTATGTAATATTAAGCGGTTAAACTCACGTGTATTTTAGTGACTACGCGCATACGCGCGACATGTATGATTGATTAATGATTGACTAAAGTATATGTAATATCTTTTGGACTTTTTTTTTATGCTATAAGTGGCAAACGAACAGACGAATCGCCTGATGGATTAACGTCGCCCATGGACACCCGCAACACCAGAGGCGTCGCAAATGCGTTGCCGGCCTTTAAGGTGGGAGTACGCTCTTTTCTTGAAGGTTTGAAGGTCGTATCGGTCCGGAAACACCGCTTGTGACAGTTCGTTCCAAAGTTTAGCTGTGCGAGGCAGGAAGTTACGAAAAAAGCGCACAGTTGAGGACCGCCAACCATCTAAATGGTGAGAATGAAAACATTGTCGCGTAGGGTGGTGGCGGAAAGAAGCGGCAGGTATTAATCCGAACAACTCCTCGGAACACTCCCCGTAGTACATGCGATAGAAAATGCAGAGCGAGGCCACATCTCTACGCAGCGCCAGGGTATCAAGCCGATCAGAAATACGTTGGCAGTTGACAACTGCTCTCCGTTGGTTTTAGGAACACCCAATTAGCGTGAAATTAAGAAAAAAAAGGTTAACTGGGTCGAAATGCTTTTCGTTCTCTTGTTTCATAGGTACCACGCTGTCACGCTGTTTCGACTCAGTATATTAAAAAAAACCGGTGCACTTGTTTTTCTTTTTCACGCTAGATTTCAATCAGACATCAGAAATTTAAGACAAAACATCATCTCATACAAAAATCACCACTGCGTCACGTTTTTCAGGGACACAAAATAAGACAACGAAAAGAATTTTGACCCAACTACAGTCGAGTTTGTTACGACAATTAAGTACCCATAAAATCTTTATGAAATTATACTTGATCGGTGTTTTTACTCATATAATAATAGGGTGGAAGTACTAGTACCAAACGCTGTACCAATACTCGTCATTATAGCTTGAGTTACCATCCATGAGGTAGGTAATATCAACTATTAGGGCATTTAAACGATGATTAATGTTATGTACCTTTAATGCTTCATATCCCAACTTTGAAATAATTAGCTTATATCTAAATTATTTGCATAATTTTAAGACAAGCTGGCGTTTATTATGACTGAGTGTTAATATTTTCAATGTCCCAATATGTGACATTAAAACTTGTAGGTACTGAAGTGCCATCTATTGGGACTGCCAGCAAAAGCACCTGACGCTTACTCATACAATGAAGTTGACTAAGAAAATTTGCAATTTTGAGAAATTTTGATATTGTCTCCCTATAAAAATAATACTATTTAACAAAACTAACAAACTCCTCTCCCAAAACATACACAATACTTTAAGTAGATTTATATATGAGCAAAAAATCGTGATTCAAATAAATATTCTCTGTTGACATGTTACGCTCTAGTACCTACGCGGCGTGACAAGACAACCATCAAATAATACTGTATTCCAAAATGCAAATACAAGTAACAAACCCTCTATTGCTACATCCGTAACGTAAGTCCGCGATCACCATAAACGCGACATAAACGGACAGGATTCAATATGGCAAATCCGACAGTCGTTTATCGTTTTATCGAGCAATATAGCTTTATTTAGAACGTTAAGCGATATATTGTCTGACAAGGATAGTTGCGAGTTAAATTGTTGTGTTTTAAAAGTTATATTGTAGAACGAACGAACGAGAAAGATAAACATTTTGAAACGTATTTATTTGGTAAAGGCGGTAAACAAGCATGGTTGAAAACTGTGTTGAAAATCGATCAAGAGTCTATATGAAGCTGAAGGGTCCGGGTTCAAGTCCCCGGCAAGGGCATAACCATTAGCATTCTTCCTTTTCGCGGAGTTTATTTTGCCGAATACGACTTGCCAATTACGCTTCAACTATGAGTTAATTCGATGTGGGGACCATTTAAAAATAATTGTCACCTTAATTTTTTGTATAATAAGTATGTACTTTTTATATGATTTCTACCCAGAATCGTGAGCTGATAATTTAATACTTATGAACGTCTTAGATGATAGTCTTGTGCAAATAAACTTATCATTTACAATTGGCTAGTTATTTTCCTAATCAAGTCTAGTAAACCTTCAGTTTCATTCCAGATACATAATAAAGTTAATAACTAATATTAAACAACCAATCAGCGGTCACTATAAAATGACGTTTGCTACGTGATGAGAATGTAAATAAGTGCGTTTATAATTATTCGTTATTTCTTTGTAACAGATCAATTATTATACAAATGATACACCGCATTACAGTACCATTAAAATATGTACCGATAAAAAACTGTATATTTCAAATAATAAAATCGGATCGATATAGTTAGGTATCTATAATTTCTAGCTTTGGAAATTAACCAGGAGGTCTTAACTCAGCTGCTTGTAGTACTTTTGTGTCACTGCTGCATATCCGGTACTCACAGTACAGATTCTTCGAAACCTCTTTCAAACTATCTTTACCAAAAAAATTTTTCTTTTTTTGTAAGCAGCTTTCTAAATTATGGGACTGTCGTCAAGATATGTGGCCATTCTTCCCGTGTTCCCTAAGATATCCTTGACTTATGCATAATATCCTTACTCGTTTCTGGTGTTGATTGCCCTTCATTTAACTATGCCAAAGAGACTAAGATTTGTATAGGATTAAATAATTGATCA